>CAJHNH020002336.1:250000-300000 GCA_905116865.2 Candidula unifasciata | reverse complement strand
TCGGTTAACCCTCAATGTCGTCGTCACCGCGCTGAGATACACCACAACAGCAACCATCCATAGGCTGGCCATCCCTGTACATCCTCGGTTAACCCTCAGTGTCGTCGTCACCGCGCTGAGGTACTCCACAACAGCAACCATCCATAGGCTGGCCATTCATGTACATCCTCGGTTAACCCTCAGTGCCGTCGTCACCGCGCTGAGGTACGCCACAACAGCAACCATCCATCAGATGGCTTAGCCTAAATGTCCGACAAAACTAGATCATACGGATCAAAATCTGACCATCAAAATTCGTATTGAACTGAAAAAGACCGAATGTCCACACCCAAAGACCCCACTCGCCCGAGTGTTAGGACAAAACTGATATCGATATGCCTGATGCAGGATGTACAATTCTGTCGGGCTAACGGCTCGTCAAAGAAATCAAACGTGCGAAGAAAAAAAAAAAAAGAATGTACCTATCTGTGTGGTCACAAAAGTCCAAAACCCACGGGCTGCTCCCCGCTGACTTCCAGAGGGCGCAGCCCCTGTCGAGCGGGAGGCCTGATACGGTTGTGAGGTTAAGCAGGCATGTGCAGGACGTGACGATTCCTTGGGTGAGCCCAGAACCAGAGCGCCATGTGCCGGCTCTGCATGCATGGAAGCCTCCTTGGATGGCGGGGAATGCCCATGATCTGCCCCTGCCTTCCCTTGAGGGCTAACTGTTCCACAGTGGGCTGCCCCAAAGGGGTACTCCGGTGGCAATACCTGCGGCGAAGGAGACTAAGTGGACAACACACAAATCAGGCAACGTCTCGACCCACACAAAACAATGGCCACAGTCACCCTAGAAATAGGCCTGACGTCTTCCTTCGAAGTCGGAGTACAGCTGCCCATGAGGCAGGGAAATGAAAAACGGTTGTACACGCAAAAATCAGGTCCAGGTGAAAGCCAAAAGTCCAAGCGGACGATTAACCGGGACCTTCCACTGGAATTCACAGCCGGTGATCGATTAAAAAAAATAATAATAATAATATTTTAACATTAAATCACCCCTCCCTCCATCAGGGCAGAATATTAGACGGGCCTGCGTGCCCAATTCTTAACCCTTTAAAAATAAAGTTTGTTCGTTCGTTCGTTCGTTCGTTCCTCTGCCATCCCCTTTCGTTTTTATTTCCTAATGTTTTCAATGCTTACGCTGCAGCAAGTAATAAAACAACATAAGGAATGCCAGGGTTTAAGAGAATATCCTTCCTCAATGTTCAAAAGCCAGCCCTCCAACACTACAAAGTTTACAGCTGATATGGATAGAAAGCGAATTGAGCTTGCATTTATGTAAGTATGACGTCTCTCGGCATTGTGCTGCTCATAAATATTACAATAATATTCATTATTATGGTGTGTAACTCTTTGTGTTAACTTCTACAATAACGTCATCAATAATGTTTTTCAGAGAATGCCGGTGTTTTGGGAAATAAATAAAAAGATGAATTGGCTGATTTTGCACAACTTGGTGGTTTATTCTTGCAGGAAAAGTTAAACAACCCAAGAGCTCTCCATGAGCAACAACAAACAAAAAAAAAACAGTGCCGGCGTACCCAAAAAAGTGACAAGGATCTGGCTTTCTCTCAACACTCATATGAGAGGCGAGACGGACATACAGTCAAACTGATACTAGTACCATGATAACTGACACTATAGGCTTGTTGCTGAAGACAGGGACGGGCACTTAAAGGAATGTTCCAAGTACAATGATGTCTGTTCTCAGCTCATAACTTTAACTTGTATCCTGTCATATCTTGTCCCTGTGATTCAAATAAGGACTGTGTCCTTCTTCTCCTTCCATCGGTTTCTCCACGAGACACTGGACATTCACCAGTTCAAGTCAAATTGTCATATTCTTTGTTATCATGTGCTGTTCATTCCTCGCTTTCCAAACCTTGACCTGTTTATTCTTTATGTGTCTTCGATCCTAGTGCGCCAAATCACTCATCACTGTTCACCTTAACTTAAATATTCTTTATGTCTTCGATCCTAGTCCGCGGATTCACTCCTTACTGTTCACCTTAACTTAAATATTCTTCATGTGTCTTCGATCCTAGTGCGCCAAATCACTCCTTACTGTTTACCTTGACTTAAATATTCTATATGTGTCTTCGATCCTAGTGCGCCAAATCACTCCTTACTGTTTACCTTAACTTAAATATTCTTTATGTGTCTTCGATCCTAGTCCGCGGATTCACTCCTCACTGTTTACCTTAACTCAAATATTCTTTATGTGTCTTTGATGCAAGTCCGCCGATTCACTCTTTACTGTTCACCTTAACCTAATTATTCTTTATGTCTTCGATCCTAGTCCGCCGATTTACTCCTCACTGTTTACCTTAACTAAATTTTCTTTATGTGTCTTCGATCCTAGTCCGCCGATTTACTCCTCACTGTTTACCTTAACTCAAATATTCTTTATGTGTCTTTGATGCAAGTCCGCCGATTCACTCTTTACTGTTCACCTTAACCTAATTATTCTTTATGTCTTCGATCCTAGTCCGCCGATTTACTCCTCACTGTTTACCTTAACTAAATTTTCTTTATGTGTCTTCGATCCTAGTCCGCCGATTTACTCCTCACTGTTTACCTTAACTAAATTTTCTTTATGTGTCTTCGATCCTAGTCCGCCGATTCACTCTTCACTGTTCACCTTAACATAAATATTCTTTATGTATCTTCGATCTCAGTCCACAGATCTTCCTCAGCATAATAAAATATTATATATAATAAAAAGACAGACAATGTTTTTATCCACACTCATAGAAAGAAACAGAAAAATAGAAGGACACATTAGACGACATAAAAAACGAAAGCTTTATTTACCAGCTGGGTATTGAACATGTCACCTCCAGATGGTGTGTGCACCTCGCTATGGAAACAAGTGTGCTAAGAACATGACCAACTAGGTCATAGGTCAGCATATTCAAAAAGTCACGTAACAGTGATGGTCTGTGTCTTCAACCAGGCTATTGCTTTAGTTACCCAGATAACCTTCATGGTCATACTACAACCGTGTTTCCCAGAAAATAAGACCTACCACAAAAATAAAACCTAACACAATTTTCGGGATGCTTGTAATATTAGCCCTCCCCCCCCCCCCTCCCCACCCCACTCACCCACAAAAAGAGAAACCAAGGTTAAGATCTTCGCCTATTCATCTAGAATGTGAGACTTGCTGCTGCTTTGCAGTTCCCAGAGACTTGCAAAGCCTCTATGTCTCGCCAGTACAGACTGTACAAACACGAAGTTGACGTTGTACATATAGCTGTTTATTGAGTAGCTCAAATCAGTACAGTCCCTGTCGGCCGTTCGTCGTACCCCATTGTTGGAAACTGAAGGTGGCAAAAAGCACTGCAAACATAATTATTTATACAGTCCAGTGTAAATCGCATGTCTGCGCTGTGTATCCTACTAGGTATCCAATACTTTACAGTAAGAATCATGGGAGCTAGAAAGGAATATTTGTCTGTACAACGTCAGTACCAAATGCAACCCCAAAAAAATGTGGCTATAAAGCTCTATGGTGATATGATGGTGGTTGATGGTTGGTGGTGGTGGTGGGGGGGGGGGAGGGGAGGTTTAAAAAAAGAAGACATGTACAAATGCAACGAAGCGTTTCCATAAAAGGATTAATCAACAAAGTACTAAATACAATGCAAGTTGTGAACGGAAAACTCAACGAACAAGAAAACAAAGCTTCTAAAAAAACAATCATCTTCATGGAGCACAAAGACGAAAGCTATAACTCAGTTACTGCTATGAAATCGTTTTCAAGTGATGTAACTAGCCGCTACTCTTCAACCAATCAGCTATAAAATAAGCCTTTGCCATATATGCCCAATGTCGGCTCAGTGGCTAAGTCGATGCGAACGTTCCGTAATGCCGGGGTGCCGGGTTTGATCCCAGCTGCGGGCCATGCGCCTTGCGTTGGTTTCGACAGTGGTATCAGTGAGCCGACCGTCCAGATTCAATGTCAAACTACTGGACGTAAATTCGCCTAGAGAAAGCACACAATAGCCAGGGGCTGTTGGGTTTGGTTCTGCAACGTCCTGTAAAGGATACGCAACTAACCTATCAGTCACTATGGAAATTAGATTTTTTCGAAACGCATGGTCTACCCAAACTAAGAAAGATTTAAAGGAAAGATGTAGTTTCTTTCATGATGACGTTAAAAGTAGTTTAAAAGAAATGTCTGAATATTTAGTAAGTTTAATTATGATTAATCTACTGCAGGTGTGGGGGTGTGTTCTACCCAGAGTATCTGACGGCGCTACCAAAAGAAGAGCTGTATCCGTTTGAAGCTTTTTATTTATCTGAACCACCATTATGGGAGGAGAGTACAGTTGCGAGCCACAAGCATTCAACAATAAGTCTTTATGGTACCAAGTATGTAGACTGACTTTGGCAATTTAAACTGTTTTCAGATTACTAGCTAAGAGGACTGAGATTGCAAATACATGCAGAAAACAATCAATCAGTTTAGGGACCTCTCTCTAGTTGTTAGTCTTAAATACAAGCATATATTTGAATTGTTAACACTATTTGGTATAGAACAGGTACAACTGAAAAGTGTGAGCATGTAATATGATCTAGAGACCAGTCGAAAACCAAAATCTAGCGAGGCTAATTAAGACATGGATTCAAAATTTTACTATATCAATACAAAAATATGAAGACCAAAGCATACTATCATTACGTACAATTCACGGAAGTAAACCTATCTCGATCGGACGCAAAATTTCGTGGCCGTTCCCATAGTATGTTCTATGTCCTAAGGGTGTTATGAGATGCCTTTCTTTCCCACATATACACGCCATGGCGAAAACTGCTTCGCGTTCGTTCGACGGGGTCGACACATTTGCAGAACACCAGACAAAACTGCACAGCTTTCTTGTCGCAACTGTGCACGACTGTCGATTCTCGAATATACTGTTGTTTTGAGTAACTCAGGGGCCACAGGCGCCTGTGTACAACGAAGAAGTAGTTCAGAGTGAAACGCCGAAGACGCGTGGAGTCAATTTTTTTTTAACTCTCCTTGGCGGTGGCTATTGTCTGTGGTGGATGTGCTTAAAATGTTTAAAACAAGCAACAACTGATACCCCTAGAACATAGGACAGCCCGTGGGAACAAAATCACGCAGCCGAGTGAGATGACGTGAGATTCGTGACTTGTACCTATCTGTAGAATTTGAAAGACCTGAATAAACAGTCAACAGTAATTCGTTAGAACAACGATGCACGTCTTGTTATTGAGAACAATATAGCTTAGGGTTTAAGATTGTAGTTTTATAATTCTATAATCCTAGGTTTCATTCAGCTGCGTGCAATTTAACAGCAGATCATGGGTGCCGAAACCCGGGAGCTTAGGCCTCTTGAAGCCGCCCCCCCCCCCACAATAAATTATGTTTAAAAGGTTATTTGTTTCAACATTGCATATTATTTCAGATTTATTATTCTATCATTGATCATTCATCACATTATTATTATTGTGTTCTTAAACTAGGATAAGGCCTTTTAAGACCCTCTTTTTTCAAAGAAAATACGTTTAGTTGCGAACCAAGACAATCTTAGGAACGACGACCGTTGTGATAGCAATGGCGAACGACTGAGCATAAATATGCCAGCAAAAACTCAGACTGCCTATCAATATTGTTCGCCCCCATGTGGGATGCAATTTTTTTTAAGCCTGACCCTGGTTTCTGCCAGGAATCCTGAATATAGCCGGGCCATAAATATGGCCTAGCCATGGATACGGCCATAACGGCTGAAAAGAGTTTCTGGGACCTCTCCACGATGATCCTCATCCGCATGGTGGCACTTTGTGTCACCGGGTGTTTATCGCTTGTGTGGGGTACAACTACCTACCTACCAACCACAGACTGCCAACTAATATCGGGGTTTTGTTTGTGACCTCATGTAAAGGATATACAACTAACTATGTCAAGTATTACCAGAAAGGAGGGGCAGGGGGCGATCAGCAAGGAGATAGGCATAGACTACAAGTGACACCTGAGGTAGGAAAGTGCACGAGGCGGAAAAGCTGCTGAAAGACCGAGTGTCTGTCAGGCAAACGGTGATGAGAGCGACGTTCTCTGTATGATAATATCCAGTGGTAATGTCGATGGTGTTCTTTCCCCCGTCTTCCCCCCCCCCCCCCCCCCCCACTCTTAGATTTCTGTCCTTAGGATTTACATCCCAAGGATGAGGGGGGAAAACAGACGCAGGTCTATGAAAACCCGTCTAATCGTATAACACAGTCATATTAGGGCACTGTTACGGTTGCAAACAACCTTTAATCTATTCTAAGGATAAGAAGATTTCAGTGGCGAAGCGTGATCAATTCTCATGTGTAAGTGTTAGTTGGTAACGATTACACTGGTATAGGTAGGTATCAAGTGATATTTTTCTCCTCATCGCTTCGTTGTTGAGAATATTTCTGCTCAGCTAGCATTATAATACTGGTAACTGGTAGCAATCACACGTTATAGTTTCTGCATGAGTAGCATAAGGATGTAGCGATCGAACACTTCATTTAAAACGAAAACAGATGAGGCATATTTGTAATAAAAAATAAACAGTAATAATAAATAATAACATAATTTTTCTTTGGCAACAAAAAGTGTAAGTGGTGACTCTAGCTCTCACCAGAACCCCTAACCACTGGTTTGAGGTTTGAACAACGGATCAACATATGGCACACGGCACCCATAAGTGCTCCGTTCTACTTCAAACTCAAGTCTGAGTCTGAAGAAGCTCAGCACAGTGCACAGGCTCTGCAGCACCTGCGAGGATCCTGAAATACTTTTTGGTAGATTTTTAACTCCAAACTTTTACTCGGGCAGCGCTGTTAGGCTACTCTTTTCGATTTCCAACTGCCAGGAAATTTTATTACGTGCGGAACAATACACACAGGCGTCCGGTCTTACTACTCCGGAACAGGGGAAATAACTAGAAGTCCAAGTCCACTTGAAAAAATCCCAGCTCTTACCGGGGATTGAACCCAGAACCTCTAGCACTCGAGGCGGACACCATGCCTGGAGACTACGCAGGCCCCCTCGAAACGGCTGGATGATTTTAAAACTGTGTCAAGCTATATTTAAATGTGTTGTTGTGTCTACTGTATCGTGTGACATTGATTAACTAGTAAGTTCCTTTAACGGGTTTTTTGTTCCCGCCCTCCATCTATTGATTCAGGAAAACTTATGTTGTTGGTGACCTCATGTCCCTGGTCATCAAAATGTTTGACAGAATGGGCAGGCCAAGGTTGAAAGGGGGAGACAGGCTGCAAGTTTGGTTGAAGGATGTGAAATTTCAACACAGCATAAGCGCCAACATTACCGATTTCAACAATGGGACCTACCTGGCAACTACAGTACTGCCATGGGCGGGATCTGTACGGTATGTACATATATAAAACAAGAAAGTATGCAGGTGGGTTGAGATCTGGCCCAGTATAGGGCGCAATATTTTTGTTTTTTTAAATACTACCACAGCTGTCGTCAGGGACCCAAATATAATATAACGGTTGAACAGGGTTTATAGGACTTCTGCCCGGAGAAATTTTATCCAAATCGTGGCACTTTGTGTCACCAGATTTTTTTTTTTTTTTTTTTTTGCTCATTGTGCGGTCCTGGTTAGGCTGACTGTCACTCGCTCAGTGGGTGCTTAGTTCTACCCATCCATACTGCTCTACAGAGTACTTCGTAACCGGTTTCAGAACTAGGTTTAAAGTTAAATGTTGAACTAAGAATCGACATCACAGCACTCGGGACACCCCCATAAGCGCTCCGTCCTCATCTTCAACAGCAAGCGAGGAGTTAGAATTCCGATGGTTCCAGTATCTGTTTAATTGTAACTGGATTGTATGGCTAAACAGTTAAACTGGGTCTCTAGGATTTATAGCTGTGTAAGAGGAACCTTCTGGCCGAACAGTTAGAACGCTGGGCTCTCAAGCGGGAGACCCATGTTCTAATCCTTGGTTTGTAAGGTTTGGGATTTCTTTCTGTTTTCTGTCCGGTTCAAAAATCAGATCCCTATCTGCCCTACAAAGTGACGATGTCGGCAATGGAAACCATGAAGCGAAAAATCTTTGGCTTTAAAAAAAAAAATATCGATTTATTCTACATAGAACTTTAAATTTAATCATATGAATATGCTGCATTTGTGGCTTAGGCGTTGCTCTTTGTAACGCCGGCGTGACGGGTTCGATCCCAACGGCAGACGATTTGTTTTGCATTGGTTTCGAAACTGGCACAGAGCGCTTGCTGTTTAAAAAGAAGTGGCAAACTACTGAATGTAAACTTTGTCTATAAAAACCACAAAAGCATCAACAAAATAATGGTGTTGTTGGTTCTGTAATGTCCTGTAAAGGATACGCAGCTATCTATATGCTGATCATCGTTATAATTACAAAAACACTCATTAGTACAATTATGTCACAACTCTCAGGGGGAGAATACTAATTATGTTACATCCACCAATTCACAGAGTTATGGCCATTTTAAGACAGTCCAGAGAATTCTTTAGAGCACTGGCATATGTGCACAGAGCCCTTAAAGCCCTAATAGGTTTTGCTGGAGCATATCAGAATTCTCAGGTGAGTTTTTAATATTATTTTTTTTTTTTTCGTCACTGGGGAGAAAGGAGGATGGCGGGGGGATGGGGGGGGGGGAGGTGTACATTACGAGCAGCTCGAACAGCAAGCCTGGAGATCCATTGCAGCCATTGTGTCAGGAGTCGGCATCTGTTTGATTAATTTGAGTGATTTGTCTAACTCAGTGATGATTTGTCCTGTTATTTTTTCTTCTTCTTCTTCACTTCCTCTTTTACCGCTGTGGGTGTCGAGGGAGATATAAGGTTCTGTCTCTAGCTCTTCTGGCCGCCTCGACCATGGGCACATCGTGCTGTTGTAGAGTTTCTCTTATGTTATCCTTTCATCTTGTTCTTGATCTACCTCGTGCTCGACGTCCTTCTTCTCTTTCCATGTATGCTTTGTATGGTATGGTGTCACAAGGCATTCTCTTTAAGTAGGCAAACCATTTCACTTGCTGTCTTCGTATGTAATTTAGAATTGGTTCTGTGCCGACTTGTTCTCTTATGATCTCATTCCTAATCTTATCTCTTATGGTCACTCTCACAACCCTTCTCAGACATCTGATTTCCATGGTTACTAATTTTCTTTTATGGTTTGTTGTGAGTGACCATGTCTGGCACTGGTAGCACATAGTTGGAATAAATATGCTTTGAATAAGATGTCTCTTTGTGATGTTTGGGATTGTCTTATGCTGTAAGAGAGGGGCTAGCTGTCTCAATACTTGTTATTCTTTTACTGCTTTATATATCGCTTACTTGTTTTCTTCTACTTCAGTAACGTTTACTATTCATTTCTAAATGTTAAAATGTAATCTCATGATTATTTATTGTTTATGATTCCTCACCCCGCAGCAACGAGACTCTACTTTTCTTTGAGTAACGCATCTATCTCTGTTTTCTCTCACAGGCAAGTGAAGGAGTTCCTTGTAGCCCAATTCCTCTTGTGGCAGGCTATCAAAAGTCTGAGTTATGTAATTTGACTTTGAGCAACGGCTCCCCTTGGTTTTGTGGTCGTCCAAGCAAACGAGAGCTCAACTGTTCAGATTATCAATATTTCACCTACTGGGCGACTCCGTTTCCTATGCCCGTCACACCGGCTGAAGATGCATTGCTAAAACAGAGGACCGGCCAGTAAGTAGTAGTTTTTTGTTTTTTTTTAGTATCCAGAAGCCATGAGTTGTTAACCCTTAGGATCGTTATTATGGATACTGCAACCCGTCGGCCTTGATTCCATGATAAATACCGTAAATCTGGGAGAAATGGGGCTTTTCTGCCTACCCCCGAGAGTGAACCTGGACCACAAGGAGTTCGTCACCCGGTCACCGCGTAATCCGGTTTAGCCAACTACGCTAGAGAGCCGGCCAGTAAGTAGTTTATATCTGTGTAGATGATAACATCACCTGTTCAAGTGTCTCCATGGCTGAAGGCCCTTATTTCAGCAACAGCGGTTGCTTGGCTCTGTTCTCTGCAATATCTGGCCAGGGTGATTATTACCTCAACGTGCTCCTCCGATTGCTCTGGTGATTCTGTTCCTTCAGCACCAAACCTGACATGTGCCAAAGAGCAGTGTGGCTAATGGTATCCTTTGCTTCCGCCATCAAGAACTGCTCTCTGTTCAGGCGCTTACCTGTGTTTGCTTGGTTCGGCTTCATTTGCGGAAAAAAATCGTCACGTTTATCCAGCAACCCCCAATATATTCGACAATGAAATGATCATTGTACAGTTCTTGATGGCAATTGTGAACTAGTTAGTTGTGTATCCTTTTCCGGACATTGCAGACAAAACTGCAGTATTTAATAGCTGTTTTGGTTTTACTATAGAGTTTTAACTTCAGAAGTTTGGCATTGCAATTGGACGTTCAGCTCTCGAGATCCCTGTTAAAATCAACGCAAAGCAGTCTGCTGTCATATTGCCAGCAGCTAGATCGAACCATGCACTACGGAATTAAGAACCTCTTTCGAAACGCCTAAGGCAAACAACGACGACTGAATAGCAAACACTGATCACATAAATAAAATTTATTAAAATACAAACAGCCAAACGAATACTGAGGTTGTTTGCTATCTCTCTATCTTCTTTTACCCCACCAGGACATCACACACGCGATAAACACCCGATGACACAAAGTGTCACCATGTGGATGAGGATCACCCGTGGTGAGGTCCCAAAAACTCCGTTCAGCCATTAGACCATATTTATGGGCGATCTTTATTGCGACCCCTGGCAAAGCAAGAGTAGGACAACGAAAAATTGCATGCCAAAAAGGGATGACAAGATAATAATGAGGGGTTGTTTGCGTCGCCTTGTGGAGGAAATTTAGTTCATTTTGTATCAATAATCTGTGAATAAATAATTACGTGGTCACTTATCTAAAGCGATGAGCCCCCATGCTGGGTCATTGTTTAGATTTGTGCGATGTGCTGGTTCGTCCAAACGAATAGTATAACTAATATGGGTATATTTTTGTCAAGGCCGTCTTATCGTATGCGTGCAATAGGCCCTTGCCCAGGGGCCTCACGAGCATAGGGGTCCTTGCTAATCTGTGTATATATTCAATATTATCGACAATTTTCATTTCATTCCGTGAGTGATTGTTGTAGAGACCTCAGCATACTAATTTACCCAGGGGCCCACAACGCTGTTAAGACGGCTCGGCATTTTGTTGTCTAGCATCCCTAAATCTTGATTTTATAACAGTGGAGCTGGCTATGTACAATTATTTTTCTTAATTTTACTAAAACTGCCTTTTATAAACATAAGAACGAAAATGGATACACTTTTTCTAATATTAAAAAAAAAACGATTTTACAAATATGGAGGAGAATATGTGAATTATGTTTCTACTATTTACTAATACTGACTGTTAGCTATATTCCTATGAATATGGATGCACGGTTCAACCGCCCCCTCCCCCTCCCCAAATATTACTAATGTTGGAATTTACAAATATGGAGGGTAATAGGCATTGGCAATCTGCCATGCCCTCCCAGTTTTTGCTTAAAAAAATAGGTTTTGCTGTATCGACGAAAAAGGTTACACTTTAAATAATATTGCTAATTCAATATTATAAAAATACGGAGCAGAATACAGATAATGTTTTGCTTACTGTTAACTATTAATGGATTTTACGAATATAGAGATGAATCTAGATACTTTTTTTTATTGTAGAATTACTTATCTTAAATGTTATGAATATCGGACATCTGACTCAATTTTTTTAAATGTACGTATACAGTACATTTCAGTTAAAGAAATTGACCCTTCTCGACGCCTTCAGGCGTATTTTGGCTAGACATATATCCATAGACCAATCGGCACATGATTGGTGCTTTGGTCAACAATACCCTGTCACCTTTACTTCCCAGGACTTTACCTGGTACACATTTCGAATTGGGAACCAATGTCCTTTTTGAAAGAAAGAAAAAACAGTCGTATTTGAACTAACGACCTTCGGATGCGGAGGCGAGCACGTAGCCACAACACCATGACGGCTACTATGCGTTTGGTAAATACTCCTATAAATCAGTGTTACGTGATAATCCACTTTCCTTTGATATTATCTCATTTTCTGCATTCCACAGACACTTCTTGCCTATGAATGTTATCGTTAATGTAGAAGCAAGTAAGTAAACGATAACAGTGATGACACTAGACTGACTGACTGACTTTCTACCCCACCAGGACATCACACAAGCGATAAACACCCGATGACACAATGTGCCACCATGTGAGTGAGGATCACCGTGGAGAGGTCCCAGAAACCGCGTTCAGCCATTAGGACATATTTATGGCCGGGCTATATTGCGGCCCCTGGCAAGAGCCAGAGTAGGGCTTCAAATAATGAAAAATTTTATCCTAAAATGGACCGGAATTGATAAAATCGTGATGACACTAGCAGTGTAAGTTAACTCCTATCTGCTTGTTTTACAAAGACACCTCTGTACATCAATAATATATGCGTGCTTTAATAAGTTCTCAAACATATAAATATGTAAAATAGTTGACATTCATTGACGATTCTGTGACTTTGAATCATAATTATAATTTAAAAAATATAGTTAATAAAAAAAATAGTGGGCGATTATGCCTCTCCACAATCCGCGATCACCTGCAGCATGTGTCCTGTGCTGACACACCTCCATGCCATGCAACAAGACTGTCAAGAATCTTCTCTCGGTGTCTTCATCTGTCTATCCTTCCACAGATCTTTCCAGTGGTCACAACTTGTTCCATTTTCCTTCTTCTCATCACATGGGAGAAAAAAAATGGCTGCCTCCTGATGTCTGTGATAGGTTGTCTTCGGGCTCCCGCCTCTTTCAAAACCTCTTGGTGGCTCTTTTTTGGCTGTCCAAGGTATTTTAAGCACTTCTGTAAAAACACACCTCTGAGGCCTCAAAAAATTGTTTGGACTTCCTACCGATTGTCCAGGATTCACAGCCATGTGTTAAAACTAGATGTATGTAGCCAGAGAGAATTCTTTTTCTAACTTTTAATTATAGAAATATATTGCATGAGATGTTTTTCATTTTATCAAACGCAGTTCTCTCCTGTCCTATTCTATTTCTCATCTCAGTATCTCAGTAATGCATCTGTCATCTAATGTTATCCTTGTCTCAAAATAATACCATTGACTTTTATTACACATTGAGGAATAATCCTTTTCTGTGAAGCCACCATTACTTCTGTCTGTCTGTGAAGCCACCATTACTTCTGTCTGTCTGTGAAGCCACCATTACTTCTGTCTGTCTGTGAAGCCACCATTACTTCTGTCTTTCTGTGAAGCCACCATTACTTCTGTCTTTCTGTGAAGCCACCATTACTTCTGTCTTTCTGTGAAGCCACCATTACTTCTGTCTTTCTGTGAAGCCACCATTACTTCTGTCTTTCTGTGAAGCCACCATTACTTCTGTCTTTCTGTGAAGCCACCATTACTTCTGTCTGTATGTGAAGCCACCATTACTTCTGTCTTTCTGTTATTCAAAGATTATGAATACTAAAGCTAATTTCTGAAGTGAGAAATATGAGAAGGTTTTATCAGCATGGAACCTCTTTCCTCGTATCCCTACAATAATTTCGTATCGTATGTATGACATGCATGGCCATAGAAAGAAAACAAAGTATTCTGTCAGTACAATACAGCTCGCCTAAAGTTCTTTTGTCAGTCTACAGACAGTACACTTTTTTGACTCTCTTTAGTTGCAGTTTTTATATTCAATCATTATATGTGAATTGTTAGATAAACCATCTGTGCCCCAAAGACTTACATTTTAAAACCCTCTGTGCCCCATAGACTTACATTTTAACTAGTTTGTGTGTGTGTGAATCATAAGCTGGAGTTTTCTTTCTCTTGTACTACCAGCGACTGACAGACCTGACATAATTTGTAATGTATCTTTTAATGTACCTTGTGTTAATAGTGTATTATTAATTAATTCTGTAATACGTTTTCTCTCTCTATCTCTCTCACTGGCAGCGAAGTCTGGCCTTACAAGACTGCCAGACCCGAATGTTCCCTGTAATAAAGTGTCTCCAAGATCTACTTGGCATCAGTCAGAACCAACTGGATACTTTTACCACAAAGTCTGGAAACCGTTTTTGTGTTTTGTCCCTGACAAGGTGGAGCAGCTTGATGAGTCATGTTTAAAGAATGTACAGGTGATATTTCTTGTCTTGGCTTGTTTCTTTTCTCGTGTGGTCTCTGTAATTGTTTTTTTTTTTTTTAATAAGATACTGCTTTTCATAACTTGACCTCCCAAAAAATAGACATACGGTACATTCAACAATAAACAAATAAATAAAACAAGTTTGGAAACCCAAGTAATTATTACATGAGTAGTAAAGGTAATTATTGATACCTATCTTTTAAAAACAAAATGAGACAAGTACAACTGTGAAACTAATAAAAGAATATATTGTCTACAAGTTATAAGATAATATCAGCGGTACTGCTAAACAAACAATAATCGTATGCATAAAATATACTGGGAGACAAAAGATGAACTTCCGACATAAAGATCGACAAGAAATCAAATACTCATCTTAAGACAAAGGAGAAATATTGGGAATTTAGAATAAAGTGTGCATGTTGCTTTTGTGAATTGTATAAAGGTAATGGTAGGTTATGTAGGAATAGTTTGGGACATGCTATGCAGAAATTTAGAATACCAAAGAAGTTAATCAACATGATTAGACTGTTTATGAATGACACTTTAAATATAGAATTATAAAACTGTAGACAGTCGTACCCTTCTTGAATAACGCCGTGTCTCCTCTTAACTTCGTCTGTTTAACTTGGATATCATCATTATCATCAATATCTACTTCTGCCGTTAAGCGTTGGGGGAAGGTCCAGTTTGCGATCCTCTGCTTATTGGGCATCAATGGCTATTGTCATTCTGTGTCGATAAAAAGCTCATTAATGTCATCAGTCTATTTCTCATGGGGTGCCTCTTGATATCACTTCAAATCGTTTCATGAGTAAAGCCCCTTGTTGGTAGTTGTTCTGAATGCATTCTTACTAAATGTCCAAACCATTTATCTTCTGTTTCTCAAATAATTTGCTGCTTGGTGTTGCTCATACAGTCTATTCAACTTGGTAATAAGGTGAAAAGAAAACCGTGCCATAGGAGAAACAATACGAATCCTTAGTTATGCAAATGATGTAGATACAAAAAAAAAGAGAAAAAGTCTAGAAACGGTGGAGGCACTGGTCTTACATAGCCTGGTCCCTCCTACAGCCTTTCTCAGACATCTTTCAATGACTGCTAATTTTCTTTTCTTCTACTTATTTAATCTACATCAGTACCTCTTTGTGAATCCATGGATCGATAATAGTATCATAATTATATTTATAGCAAGCCAAAATTGATCCAGCGACGTAGGGAAAAAAAAATTATTACTTTAACATTATAAATCTTTACCAAACATTTCAAAATCATCAGGCATGTGTATGCCTGGTAAGTGGGAAGAAAGAAAGCTGCTAGTTAATTCACTGAGTACCAAACGAACTTGCGGAAAAATTCCACATTTTGTAAATAAGCGGCAGGACAAACCATGAGTCCTTTCCAACAAGCTGAGTACTATGAGAGGCAGATTTTCTTAGTATTCTCTGATCAAATGTAAAAAAGACGAAAACATGTTACATTCTGGGTGAGATTCACTGGAGACCTAACCACACATCATAGGTTGTTTGGGACTGAAAGAGTTATTTTTTTTTTTTTTTTTTTTACTACGTGAAAAAGGTTGCTTAAGATTATCAAATATCTGCAGAAAATTGTAGGGATAATGTGTTCTTGCGCCAATACTGCCTCTACTTTTTTTTTTTAAAGGCCCTTGGTGGGGAGGTGGATAAGGTTAAGCTCATTGCGGTTAAGGATATAAGGCCGTAGTGTTGTCATCACAAACTCTACATGTAATTATTTTTCCTTCCCACAGAACAAAAAGCTATTATCGTATCGACGGTTTGAACCCGGATTACCTGCATGAATACTCAGCTTTACAAAGACTCGACCAGCCACTGCTCGCATGTGTTATAAGCATATTCAAATGCATTTTCCCTGAGATGTTTTTCTACGGTGATTCCAATTCCAGAATGTTTTACTACAGAGTTATGTCAAAGATGTAATGTCAGGAAATAGAATGTCTTGGCACTGGAACGCACAGGGGCATAGAAATGAAGGCAGACACACAAAAACATACACACCACACAGACATTGAGAATGGAGCTAGACAGTGAACATAAAAATATGTAGAGGACATAGTGTAAGTTACTTTCAATAGCGAAGGTTAGAACGACTTGTCGTGAGTTAGTTAAAGGCCCAAGCTCCATTGTGAGATTTCTATTCTATTTCCTATTAAGGTAGAGGAAGAAGAAGACCCACAGCTCAAATACTCGACTCAAAGAATCGACTGTTTGCTTTCTGTGTTGTATTCCATTTACGTTTTTATCCTGAGAAAAAGAATGCCTGTAACATAGGTTGCAGCACTCCCGTAGGGAGTTGTGTTAGTGCCAGGGCTCCATTTTTTTTTTTTTTTTGTCTGAGCGTTAAAAGCGCTGGCGTGCTTAAAAATGAAACTCGCGATATCAACGGTATCGCTGACCACTCCCGTAACCTTGTGCGAAGGTGACGAGGCTCAGACGAGGTTCAAATCTTAAACCATAGCGAAAATTTAGCGTGTTAAAAAAAAAGAGAGTTCTGTACTGGCACCATTGACGACCATTCAATATCGACAGTGTACAACCGGTACTGCGGCCAAGTTTAATTGTGGAGATGACGCCTGGTCGTTTGACGGATTGATCTCATTCAGTAATTATTCTCCCACTTGGCTTCTGAGGCCCCGTTGTTGGGGAAATAACTGACCCCTGCCCCCTAACAAATCTGTCATAAATGTTGGCTAATTAGGTTTCCTTCAAAGTCGATCGCCTGCCTGAATGACGACAAACCAACAGTCTGCATTCTGTAGAATGGAAGTGCTTACAGAATTCAAGTTCAGGAACAATACAAAATGCCAGATGTGGACGAACATGCAGAAATTTCCGCTGGAGTTTATAACCGGTGAACGTAAAGAAGAAGAAGTAATCATCTTCGGCCCCATTCTTATGTTAAACTTGTTTGTTCGTTTTTATTGAATGACAAAAATGATCCACAGGCGAACCACCACTTTCGTGGTGCACCAGAGCTTCAAGACGTGTCTAAATCTCTCTGCGGTCATTTTAGGAACGGAATTCACAGGGGCCTGGTCACGGCAAATATGATCGATTTGAGTAATTGTTGATTTCAAGTTCAATTTCTTGGGATAGAAGGGATTTAAAATAACACGGATTTCGGACCAAAGGAGTTTTTAAAAAGTCGTTACTACCGGTATTTAGCACACTTTAGGACTGTGTACGTTATGGGAGCTGTGGTGGAGGGGGAGTGGGCAGAGGGGGAGTGGGGAGAGGGGGGAGTGGAGAGAGAGGGGAGTGGGGAGTGGGGGACAAAGACTGTTGAGCCTGAGAATTTCCGGTCGCATGCCTTGTGTAGTAATCACGGACTGTATACAAGTTTGCATTTTTACTTTTCATACTGACATAAATGAATTTTTTTTTAAACTTTTTAACCTTACAGAGGAATCGAACCATGGTCTCCCGCTCGAGAGCCCAGCCTTCTAACCCTCAGCCAGCCTCTCCTCACTTGTATTATAAACCTATTCAAATGTTTTTTTTTTTTTTTTCTGTTACTCCCAGATGTTTTTCTACGGTGATTCCAATTCCAGAATGTTCTACGACAGAGTCAAGTCAAAAATGGTGTGTCAGGAAAGTACGCTAGCTAAAGACGAAGAGCTCAAGCACTCGCGGAAATTTTGTGAAAACAGGAAGAACAATATTACAATTCTCAACCGGTATCATGGAAGTCCATTCAACATTGCTTGGGTGAGTCTTCCTAAATTTCCTGTTAACACACAAAACGGTGAACATTACGCTCCCCAAAACAAATTATTTGAGTTGCTCTTTATTTTTGGCTGTACAGTGAATTCTAGAGATTCTTGTATAAAATCCCGTCTCCAAGGCCTCAAGAACTTGCTTGACTTATTATGTCTAGTATGGGTTTTGAGGTTTTAAACAACGGATAAATATCATGGCACACGGGTAGTAACCCATAAGTTTTACGTTCTTCTTTTAACTCAATTCTGAGTGTGAAGTAAGCACAGTGCACAGGCTCTGTATCACCGGCGAGGATCCTGAAATACTTTGGGTAGATTTTTAACTCAAATTTCTCGATTTCCAACTGCCAGTGAAATTTTTACGTGCCTCACAATGCACACGGGTGTTCGATCTCACTATCCAGATACCAGGGGGAATTACTAAAAGTCAAAGTCCACGTGAAAAATATCCCAGCACTTACCGGGGATCGAACTTGGAACCTTTAGCACTCGATTCGGCCACCATGCCTCTAGACCACGCAGCGCCCTAAATGAAAATGTGAAAATGTCCAGTAATCACATCTATTTTTACAACTGGCTCTACATAGCATGCACAAATTCTTTTTTCTAACTTCCAGTGAAATTGATTTATTGAATCCATAAAAGGTTCTTCATTTTATAAAATGCAGGATATATCTTCTGTCGGATGTTATCAATGGATATAGATGTTACATTTCTCTATATGTTCTAAAATAACGCCTTTGACCTTTTTTTATACATTATTGCACTATTATTTTCTTTGATGTGCGTCACTGTGGCGGAGCGTATAGACGCTCGTCTGCGGATCAGAAGGTCGTGTGTTCGCTCCTTGGCAGAGCCGTACTTTTTTTTTTTTAAATGATCTTGGTTCCCAGGTCGACTCAGCCTCGAGTGGGTACCAGGTGCAGTCCCGGGAAGTAAAGGCGGCCGGCGTGATGCTGATCGCATCACCCATCTAGCTCTATTTGCCCTGTACGTCTAAAGGCGTAGAAAAAGTTCTTCACTTACTATTTTTGTTGTTGTTGATATAACTATTTTTTCTACCTACCCATTATTCATGTTGATACCTATTCTATCACTATCTAACACTACTGTATCTATCAATCTCTGTAGTTATTTCTGACTATGTTATCAGTGTGATTGTAGGCTCGTCTTGACTTCTCTGTGAGTTTTTTTTTTTTTTTTTTTTTTTTTGGAACCTCTAAGCACTCTTTACTGCAATAGTGTAACCAGACTCCGATAATCTGTTCCTGCTTCCACATCGTTCACTTAATCCCGCCCTTTCCTCCTCGCCATTGCATACCTCTAATTCACCTTCCACTGGTGAAGAAGCAGACAACCGTTTCTCATCCCCACTGAATGCCCTGCAGAAAAATCCAAATGACGCTAACTACCCGCGACTTCTCAAACGATGTTTGCCATTCAAGAGTCAGGAGGATTATCTCCACTTGTCTCGCTTGTTGTATGAGACTGCTCCAAACACATCTATATGCAGCTTAGGTAACATATTTCTCAATCGCTGCCTCCTGACGACCATCTGCCGAGGCGGATCTCCCCTGGGAGCTTCCGAGCATTCACCGGTTGTAAACTCTGGCAAAAGGTACTTGTTGATCGTCCACTTCTAGACTTTGGTCTTGTTCTAAAACTTGAGTTTGCATGATCACAATTATTGCGCCGACAAGCGAGATCTAATGATATACTCGGTATATTCTTTAATTCATCCTTCAAAAAGGCAATAAATATACTGGGTAGTAAGGGCGACCGTCTTGATGTTTATCACATCAACCCATCGTGTTCCAATTGTTCTATACAAATATCATCCTCGCATTAAATGTCCGATTCCTCAATGAGCTGGGAAAGAGGGTTGGGGGGGGGGGGGGAGTTGAAAAGCCTAAATTGGTAATTTTCCTTAAAATTTATAAAAGGGATCTGCGTGGTCTCGAGGTATGGTGTCCGCCTCGAGTGCTAGAAGTTCAATCCCTGGTAAGGGCTGGGATTTTTTCATCTGGACTTGGACTTCTACTAACTCCCCATAGTCTATGAGTAGGGAGATCGGACGCCCGTGTGCATTGTTGCGCACGTAAAAATCTCTTGGCAGTTGGAAATCTAAAAGAGTAGCCTAACGGCGCTATCTGGGCAAAATATGAAGTTAAAAATCTACTCAAAGTATTTCAGGATCCTCGCTGGTGCTACGGAGCCTGTGCACTGTTCTTAGCTTCTTTGCACTCAGACTTGGGTTAGAAGAAGAACGGAGCACTTATGGGTTACATCCACGTGCCATGAATTTGATCAGTTGTTCAAAACCTCAAAAACTCAAAACCTCAAAAGCTCAAAATTTACAATAATATCTTTTAAACAAAGTGCATGGTTAACATATAATACATATTTAAATTCAGGGAAGGTACATGGTCACTTCTGCACTGTACTCACCTCAGAGACTGTTTGACACAATTCCGTCACAAGGCCGTTATTTCATCAGTTTCAACCACTACCTTCACTTTGTCGCCCATCACGTCAGCGTCTACGAGAGAGCTCTGAGAGCCTTGCGTGATGAAATAGTCAGGCTGTTGGAGCGAAACCCACAAGGGATAATACTGTTACGGGTAAGTCAATTTTCTGACGTAACGTGATTTTGTTAAAGGAACATTCACCAAGGGAACAAGACGTTTATTTAATCAATACAGAACAGTATTCATCAGCTGTTTTACACGCGTGGAGCTTCTGAGGAGGAGATCAGAGCATCTATGGGTCTGTCCTTGGTGATGTGATATTTAAAAAATAAAGTAAAGGACCCTTTTCCACGCCTTTGGGCGTATGGGGCAGATAGGGTTAGATCTATATTTTATAGACCAACGGCACAAGATGGGTGATGTTGTCAGCATCACGCCGGTCGCCTCTACTTCCCGGGACTGCACCCGGTACCCACTTAAGGCTGGGTCGACCTGGGAGCCAAGGTTATTTTATTTAAAGTAAAGATCCCTATTCACGCCTTTAGGCGTATCGGGTATATGGCAAAAGCGCCTGTATTTTTCCAGATCATCGGCACAAGGTGGGTAATGTGGTCAGCTTTACACAGGCCGTCTTTACTTCTCCAGGACAGCCCATCCTGGTACCCATTTTTTAGGTTGGGTCGACCGGCGACGTCCCATACCACGATAAAAATCCACGCAGCCAGCAGTGGGTTTTGATCGCGGTACATTGGAATTACGAGTCGGACTCGCAACGTCTAAGTCACGGATGCCGCGACCTGATATTAATCGTCATTAATTCGCCAGTTTTATATGACGTGACGCATAACAGTAAAAAGCCCACCCTGGAGGATCATCATCATCATCATGTAGCAGGTCTTTTGCAGAACGCCGCTCTCATCACAGTTTGCCTGAAACTCGGCTTCTCGCCAGCTCTCTCGCCTCATGTGCTTTCATTCAAGGAGACACTTGTATACTGTGCTATCTTCGTGATGGTCTGCCCCTGCTTCCTGGTAACAAACAATCCGCTTTTTTTTTTTTTTTTTTTTTTTTTTTCAATCCGCCATGGCCTTTGATATGAATAAATTATTTTAGTTTCCGAGACAAGATGCTGTTTATTAGCTACCTTGATATTCAGATTCAGATTATTATACTCTTTAAAACGTTCAAGTAATGTCAGTATAAATTAGAGCACATTCCAGCATTTGTAATTAAGACTTAGATATTGTAATTTTTTTTTTATTCTCTTTTTTGTTCTTTTGTTTTTTTTTTCTATATTTCTCAAATTTTTAATTGTGCATTCCTCTTTTTATTATTTTTATTATTATTATTATTATTATTATTATTATTATTATTATTATTATTATTATTATTATTATTATTATTATTATTATTAACTATGAAATGAGGTAAAAATGAAGCATTGTATGAAAGGAGCGGAGTGGAAGGGCAGAATGTTAGACGGACCTGCGTGCCCAATTCTTAACCCTTTGAAAATAAAGTTTGTTCGTTCGTTCGTTGGTTCGTTCGTTCGTTCGATCTTTTAAAATATCAGTATTTCTTTTCTTCTTTTTCCTATGTAATTCTGAGAATCTTTCCATAGCATTTCGGCTCAAAAGCATCTATTTTCTGTTTTAATGAATGGGGGATAGTCCACGACTCACATCCATATTTTGCTACAGGGACGATGAATGCTCTGGAGAATAAGGGAGTTCAAAACTGAAACTGCCAGTTGTAAAAGTTCAATGACATACGAAGGTAGGTTAATAAGAGAAGAACTGGCTTAATCGGTAATTTTAAGGAGGCTAGTGAGGAGATGCACTATGTCAGTGCCTGTGGCTTAGGCGTTTCAAATCCCGAAATAGCGGTCTTGATTCCAAGACTGGAATAGAATAATCATGATACAACATGAGGTGCATAGAACTAGAATGTTGCAAATGTTGTGTTTAGGGAGTTACATGCCATTAATAAAACAACCCAGCCTAAATATATTGGCATCAAATCCGTTTCGAGTATGAATTTTAAAAACAAAGACCTTGACACCCAGCTTAGCCCAACCTAATATAGATACCCAAAAAATGTCCTTGGAAGTAAAGGCAGCACAAGTTATATGACCATATTACCTGTAGAGTGTCCATTGATATTTAGAGATATGAATAAATCATTGATGTGTTTAATGCTTTAGTGGCATTAAGAGGGGGTCAATTACTTAATTGCTTACTTAATAAAGGACTCAGTGTGTGGACTTTAATGTTATAACAATTATCTTTCTCAGGGGCCTCATGTTTCCAAGCGAGAGCCTGAAGATTATTGCGTAGGTGATGTCCTGGCTCAGCATCTAATTACAATACAAAAGGAGACGTTCAGGGATCTCCAAGATCGTATTATCTACTTCCCAACATGGGACATAACTGTGGCGTCTGAAGATACGGACCTTCATCCCGGGTGCAATAGTCATTTATTCGATTTAATGCTGCATTTTGTGTGTGGCAGGGATCAATGACATTCATTAACAAAGATGTAGGTGTGCAAATAATAAACGTTAAACTAATCCAACAAAAATAATGTTTGATTAATGGGTTATTTTTCGAATAGTTTCACGTTTGGCAGTACATCTTTTTAAATTATTTGGGTGAGATATGTAACAGTCCATGTCGTTATACCATTGTGACAGAGAGTCGGTAAAGGATACACATCAACCTAATTTAACCCAACACCGGTGTACTGGGAAATTAACAGGCGGACAGACTGACTGGCTCAGCACAACTTGGTGGAATACTAATACATGATAAGACAGACGTGGTTAGTTCCTTGTGGGAGAGCGTGTACAGTTCGGGGGAGCAGATGGATCACCACAGTCTGGTGAGATTGATGCAGGGGGGAGTGACGAGGGGTTCTGGCAGATGCTCGAGGCTCAGAGGAAATGCAAGGAGGACGTTTGATCAGAATGCTACTGGCACTATTAGTATCGGAACTCTTCGCTGGCTGCTGAAGATGGGGATGGAGCGCTTATGGAAATGCCCCGAGTGCTATCATGTTCGGTTTTTGAATCAATGTAAATCAAATATAACCCAACTTATAGGTTGAACCCGGTTTTTGGAACCTGTCCCCTGGTGATCCTCATCCGAATGGTCGTACTTTGTGTCAGCGGGAGTTCATTGCTCGGTGTGATATCTTGGTTGGGTTGAACGTCTTCATCATCATCGGTAATAACGAAAAAATAAATAAAGATTATGTAGATTCAAAGCTAAAATGATTACGTGTTCGGAACTCAAGCAAATGGCTTTGAATTGATGAGCTGGATTTCTTTGTCTTGATCAGTCTTGACTCTTGACACACGTGTATGATCTCCACACTAAACTTGCACTGAAATGAAATTTCCTTGCAGAAAAAGCTAAGGCTTTACGGTGTTACAGTTGCACAAGTCTTACTTTATCTACGTTAAGCGTGATCAGTCTATTAGTGCCATGAGAAACAGCTGGATCGTTTGCACGTAGCTTGTCCCAGAAAAGTGTTGAAAATTAAATTGCAAAATATGATTCCAGTTGGGCAAACCTACCAAGTATCCAAACAAAACTTAAGAAGTTTTATATCAGCTGGGCCAGTGACCTAGCCCCGCATGCCAGACCATCAGCTTTCAACGAAATTAGTTTCTGGCGAACTTAAGTTTAGAAAAAAGACACCTATGTGGAGAAAACAAAACGCTGCAAGGAGACTCTTAAACCGGTTACATCTGTTGCACAGGACCTGTCTAAATCACTTACAGTCTTCAAACATGCTGCGTCAGCCTGTCAGGCAGCAGAGGTTGCAATGGCAGAGAAACAGAGTCAGACTAGAAGAAATTACGTAGCGACCCCTGCCTCTACTGTTGCCTCCTTCTTTTGTCGTCGCTACTCAAAAACTGTCCCAGCTTAAACTGGACTCATCAGCTATTCGGACTCACAATCAATAATCATTACTACTTCTGGATGCTAAGTTTCCATCACTTATAACAGATGAACAACACCCCTCCCTCCCCCTTTCCCTCTTCCCTGTGGGGGCTACGTGGTCTCGAGGCATGGCCTTCGCCTTGAGTGCTTGAGGTTCGTTGTTTAGGCCCAGATGAAGGCGGGGATTTTTTTACGTGGACTTCTAGTAATTTTCCCTGGTCTCTAGGTAGTAAGATCGGACGCCCGTGTGTATTGTTGCCCACGTGAATAAACCCTTAGCAGTTGGAAATCGGAAAAAGTAGCCTTACGACGCTTCCCTTGCAAAATGTGCGTTTAAAAATCCACCTAAAGTATTTTCAGGATCCTCTCCGGTGCTACAGAGTTCGTGCACTGTTCTGAGAAACTTCGGATTCAGGCTTGAGTCATCAGTAGATCGGAGAACTTATGGGTTACTACCCTTGTGCCCTGATGTTTATCCGTTGTCTAAACATTAACCATTTCCTTGTTTGTGGTTTATACAACGGATCAACATAATGGCACAAGGGTACTAACCGATAAGTGCTACATCTTGCCCTTTGTCATGTTGCCGTGTGTGATGTTGCCGTATGTGATGTTGCCGTGTGTGATGTTGCCGTGTGTGATGTTACCGTGTGTGATGTTGCCGTGTGTGATGTTGCCGTATGTGATGTTTCCGTGTGTGATGTTGCCGTGTGTGATATGGTCGTGTGTAATGTTACTATGTGTGTTGTTGCCGTGTGTGACGCTACCGTGTGTGCTGTTACCGTGCGTGCTGTTGCCGTGTGTGATGTTACCGTGTGTGATGTTACCGTGTGTGATGTTACCGTGTGTGATGCTACAGTGTGTGATGTTACCGTGTGTAATGTGGCCGTGCGTGCTGTTGCCGTGTGTGCTGTTACCGTGCGTGCTGTTACCGTGTGTGATGTTACTGTGTGTGATGTTACCGTGTTTTATGTTACCGTGTGTGCTGTTGCCGTGTGTGATGTTACCGTGTGTGATGTTACCGTGTGTGATGTTACCGTGTGTGATGCTACAGTGTGTGATGTTACCGTGTGTAATGTGCCCGTGCGTGCTGTTGCCGTGTGTGCTGTTACCGTGCGTGCTGTTGCCGTGTGTGATGTTACTGTGTGTGATGTTACCGTGTTTTATGTTACCGTGTGTGCTGTTGCCGTGTGTGATGTTACCGTGTGTGATGTTACCGTGTGTGATGTTACCGTGTGTGATGCTACAGTGTGTGATGTTACCGTGTGTAATGTGCCCGTGCGTGCTGTTGCCGTGTGTGCTGTTACCGTGCGTGCTGTTGCCGTGTGTGATGTTACTGTGTGTGATGTTACCGTGTGTTATGTTACCGTGTTTTATGTTACCGTGTTTTATGTTACCGTGTGTGATGTTGCCTTGTGAGATGTGCCGACCAACAGACCCGCTCATAATTGCTTGACTCTTTCTGTCCCACGTGAGATTAGCTTCGGACTCATTGTATCAACAAGCGCACTGTGTGTCAACATACGATATACTTTTGGTCTGAAAGCACTAAAGAAATCTGGCACAGTATATAGTTTGTTTCTTCTGCTGCTGCTACTGAACAAATCATATGCCCGTTTTACGTGTTATATTAATGCTTTTTTGTTTTTGCAAATAGTTAATATCCTTCCCGGATAGCTGCAGCAAAATTGTTTGGGACTAAAAGATTTAAAATTAATCAAAATTATCTGCCGAGAAAGCACAAATAATGCGTACCTAACCAGAATCCACCTGCAAGGACAACTAACAAATAACAGTCATGCGTTGGCTGAAACAGGCTTGTCACATATTGATTTTTGTCAGAACTACGGTAATGCCCCATATGACAGCAAACTTATAACCAAGCAATCTTGTTACATTAACTGCGAGACATAATTGCACTGAAGATAATTGCCGACGGGGGAAAAATCTCCAAATTACGCTAACTCAAGTACCGTGTAAAATATCGACACCAGATAGAACTTTCTGGGGCAGGGCTGTTGAAATATTTTTAAGAATTGTCCTAAATGTAAAAGAAAAGGTGAAAGGATCGACTTCATTGCACAGGATTTTATCTTATATGGCCGTCTCTCTCCTTATAACAGCCAGCTGTCTGTCAAGAGCGTCACACAGAGCACGAACTTTGGTGGCTCGGGCAACGATCTCCAGGGATCTCCGTAAAAAGTGTGCTCGTGAACTGACGGCGAAACCAGCTCACGACCTTCAGAACGCGGGCAAACTGCGTGACCACTTCACCATGAACCCTTGGAATAGTATCAAATTGTTGCGTGCTGATTTGGGAGAGTAATATTGTGTGAAGGGACAGAGTGGTATGATAGTACTTTCCGGGAGTTTAAGGGGAAAAGTGTCAACATTCGCCAACGTAAGCGTGATTTCCCGAGAACGCCCACATGAGCATGATTCCTGAGAACGCCCACAAGAGCGTGCCTCTCGTGTAAACATCAGGCACCCACATGAGTTTGGCAGAGATAAATTGGGCTGAGTAGTCAGTCCGAGTCAGTCAGAGTCTGGGAGTCAGAGCAAGAGAGAGAGAGAGAGAGAGAGAGAGAGAGAGAGAGAGAGACCAAGCCAGGATCAGTTATTATCTCTCCCGAGTAAGACAGAGTACTGTACAACTATCAGATATCAAGGTCTGAGTAAGGGTTGAGGTTGTGGTACTGGTCGAAGGTATGGTCCCGCTGGCAAAGTAAGTCCGAGGGGACGGGATGCTCCAATAGTTACTGTTCTGGGTTACGACGCGAGGAGACGTAGGGTCTCCACGGAAACAGAACAGTGGGGATGCCGACGAGAGCTGTGTGCTTGAGGGGGACTTGTGTTAAAAGTCCTGTCGGTCATCAGAGTCCTTCGACAGGCTGACATGCTGTGTGCTTTTGGAGAACGGCAAGGGAAGTCTGTCTCCAGTCAGCCGTGGTTGTCTGCTGAAAGAATATCAAGGTCCAGTGGATAGGAGACTTCGTCCTATTCAGATGTACGGCGAGCCCAGAGTTGTGGGACGCTGTAGACCTTCAGGGGCTGTAGTGGTCAGGGAGAGAACTCCCTACAAGTTGAGACAGAGAGTGAGTGAGGACTAAATGGACTTTGTGCGAATGCCCATTGGGATCAATCTTTACGTCTCTGCAGTTTTGTTGAAGTGAGGGCTTGTGCATACCCTCATGTGTTCTGTCAAATAAACCCAGTGTATGACGGACCTACTGTGGTCGAGTCTTGCTTCGAGTGAGAGGGAGCGAAAGTTATACCGTCTGGACACTTGGAAGTGTGTTGATTTGTGTTTAACTCAGATAGCACACAACACATATCATTTTGAAACAGTACCAAAACACATCAAAGGTACAACATGGTTTTTAAAAAAACGAAAACAGTTGAAACGTCTTTAAACAAGCACACATTATATATATGTATATTTGATCAAAACTAAAATGCTTTGTCGGTTACATCATCACTGTACCATTTTGTTTTTCCACTCAGTTTGTTATGCAACTGTTATGGTGACTCTCAGCTGGTGCAATCACTTTGATCGCACTAAGAAAAGCGATATTTTTACATTTTTTTTTTTTTTATTTGAATATTGTTAAGCTGAAAGCAAAAACTAAAACGTACTAAACTTTAGGGATGGTACTAAAAGTACAATTTTGTTTTTCAAAGATCAAAGTGCACCAAATTCAAAGAAAATTACCAATTTCGGCAGCCTTATCTGGTTTAGGGGGGGGGGGGAGGGGGTCGATTATCTAGCTTTATCTTTTCTCCGAATGTCTGCAATTTCTGTCGAACTGGTAATGCATTCATGTAAATCTGTGTATGCTTGTTGCTATGTGATGTCGTCAGCTTTCAATCAGCATATATGACGCTAACTAAAATTGGCTTTAATTTAGTTTGTTTCTGTGTCAATCGGAAGAAGAAGAAAGAAGAAGAAAATTAGAAGAGGAAAGAAGAAAATTGGCTGAGTATGTTGAACCTTCTTTTTTCATTCTATCCAGAAATCCATTCACGCCTTGTATTTCCCTCTGTTCTGTGTTTGTAGTTTAATAGTGGTTGTTTTAGTTGTTTTCCATGTTTCCGCTCCATACAGCAGTACTTCTTCCTCTTCTTCTTCTTTGTTCACCGGCTGTAAGCTTCGGCTGAAAGTCCTGGTTGTTCGTCCATTTGGACTTCAGCTTTGTGCCAGGGCCTGAGTTTTGCGTGTACATCCGTTTTACTTCCTTACTTGTGTGCAGTTGGTTGTTCCTTGCCGCTGGGCAGACGCACTCTGACTTCTTAGGAAGTCCCCAGTTAGTTGACTCCTACGACATGCTTGTTGGGTAGGCAGTGGATCTATTCTTGTTTTCCCCACAATGGGACCCTGGAACCCACAAGGGGAAACAGCAGTACTGATTTACCATTGGAATTTTTAAAAAAATGTTAGGTTTAGTGTTAGTTTTAATGTCTTTTGACCTCCACAAATGTCATGTTCTATGAAAGCTCCAGAACCATATTTCAGATTTACTTCCACATAATTATTCGCAATTTGTCCCGGTCCCTAATTATTTCTAAACACCGTTTGGTTAAACCGTGAATATGGCAAGAGTGACTGCGATTTCTACGGGTAGCCAGGCGAACTGCCCATTGTGCTAACGACACGACATTAACAGCTAGGAGGGTGTTGGGGACATCTGGTGCTGATGGAAGGCAGATGTGTTCATGACTCACTGGACCATTTGTCCCCGAGCTGACGTGAAAAGGTTTTGATTACCATGGTCTTTTATAAGGGTACAGAGAATGACATGGCCGTCAAGTGTACTTTCATTAAATTCTCTTGTAAGTTGAACGAGGAACTTGGGATTCGTCCCGTTTGAATTCGCATGCAAAGACTAGGTATTTGTATTACCATCATCATCATCATGTCGCAGGTTCTTTGCAGAACGTCATTTTCCTCGCAGTCTGCCTGAAAGAAACTCGGTTTTTGCCAGTTATGCCGCCATGTGTACTTTCATACTCAAGGAGTTACTTATATCCTGGGCCCATCTTCATGTTGGTTGGCCCCTGCCTCTCCTTTCTGGTACCATGCTTTGTGTGATTATTTCTTAGAATCGGTCATGGCGCTTGACATGAACACAATATTAAAGGAATGGTACCAGGAAGGAGGGACAGGGGCCGACCAACACGAAGACGGACATAGTATATAAGTGACTCCCTGAGTGACCGTGATGAGAACGACGTTCTGCAAAGGACCTGCTACACGATGATGATGATGATGATTATTATAGCTTCGAGGGGAAAAATGGCGTCTGTCAGTCCCAAGCTTCAATTGAAACGTGCCACTAGATTGGGAAACAACATCTGATGTGACTGTAAAGTCCGATCCGGAAGTAGTAGTCTCTGTCACATAGGATACACACAAAAGTAGATGCTCCCATCCTATGAGGTCGACTTTTTTTCTCTGACGTCTCCTCTCTATAGCTCGCTGCGTTTGGTTTCTTTCAAAGTGCGTCAATCTGTCTTTCACTTTCGCCATTGTAATCCATCTGCAGCTGATTTTTTCCAAGTCTCTGTGCCTATGTTGGTATTTATCATGTCATGTTTGCATATGTCTTTATAACGTAGCTTTGGCCTTCCTGTAGGTATTTTCCCTGTTTCTAGTTCACCATACAAGAGGTCCTTTGAAATGCGGCCATCAGTAGACAGTAGACAGTAGACAGTAGATAGTAGATAGTAGATAGTAGACAGTAGACAGTAGACAGTAGACAGTAGATAGTAGACAGTAGACAGTAGACAGTAGATAGTAGACAGTACATTGATAGTATTTTTGCTCTTGTGGGTACACATTCGTTGGAGACAAGGTCTCGCTATGATATATCAAGGGTGGGCCTCATACAGAGCATACAGAGTCAAGGATTTGCTACCATACAGTAAGTAGTGTGCTCAGGACACTAGACTCACAAACTTTCATTTAGGTATTTTCAGTTTTAATTGTTAAAATCTTTTTAAAATTTTAGGATTTAAAAAATAAAATCTTAATACTGTTAAGCAGAGAAAACCCTATTTCTACAACAGCAGAGGAATAAGGTAATGCCACATGATTGAGCAAACACTTCGACAGTAAGACATTTTTCTTTTAAAATATATATCAACATTTGTTTTCTTTTTTCATTATTATTAGCTGATCTGGCACTATCAGTTGCCTCCATTCTTTATTTATTTGTTTATAATGTTATATTCTCTAACAAGCCGTACATAACCAGTAGCAAATAACAACCCTAGACTCTGTAGGGTAGTGGAGGTGTATGGATGAAAACACTAGCCCACAAAACCAGTATTCTTTCTCTGTCTTCCGCTTGATGAATAAGTGTGTGATAACTTAGTCCTGTCCATTTCTTGATCTTGATGTTGTCATTCATTTCAAATTGTTCGTTGCCTTCCTCGTCTTCGACCCCCCCCCCCCCCCCACCCCTTCCCCCCCCCCCACCCCAATGTTTCTTGAAGTACTGTATTTGCAATCAAATCATGTCTCACCACGTACCGGAGCCAAGCAATTATTTGCGATGTTTTGCCACTACATAGAGAGGTTCACGATGTCCTGCAAATTTGGTTTATTTCGTCTGTGACATATTTGAATTCAAAAGACTGAATCCTCCTTGTTCATTTCCACAGTGAGGGTGGAACTCTCATATCTGTGTAGGAAAATAGGCAATACCAGTGATGTGTATATATTAACCTCAACCGCAATGCTAATTTTGCTCTCTCATAGCGTATTAAGTACTAGAAGGTCGCAGCTCTTGCCAAATCAGTTTTACCGCACCAGGACATCACACAGAGCGATAAACACCCGGTGACATAAAGTGCCACCATGCGGATTAGGAACACCCTTGGAGAGGTCACTGAAATCCCGTTCAATCGTTAGGCTATATATATTAGGGCTGCCGGCAGCCGCCAGGGTGAGGCTTCAAAAAAAAAACGAAACATTGCATCCCACAATGGGGCAAATCGGATAATGCCATTTCTCTCTCTCTCTCTCTCTCTTTCTCTCTCTCTCTCTCTCTCTCTCTCTCTCTCTCTCTCTCTCTCTCTCTCTCTCTCTCTCTCTCTCTCTCTCTCTCTATCTCTCTTCGTTGTACCCCACCAGTACATCACACAAAGCAATAAACACACGGTGACATAAAGTGCCACCATGCGGATTAGGATCACCCTTGGAGAGGTCACTGAAATCTAATTTAATCGTTAGGCTAAATATTTGAGGGCTGCCTACAGCCGCCAGGGTGAGGCTTCAAAAAAAACGAAACATTGCTTCCCACAATGGGGCAAATCGGATAATGCCAAATCTCTCTCTCTCTCTCTTTCTCTTTCTCTCTCTCTCTCTCTCTCTCTCTCTCTCTCTCTCTCTCTCTCTCTCTCTCTCTCTCTCTCTCTCTCTCTTCCTTGTACCCCACCAGTACATCACACAAAGCAATAAACACCCGGTGAAACACAAAGTGCCACCATGCGGATGAGGGTCGCCCGTGGAGAGGACCCAGAAACCCCTTTCAGCCGCTAGGCCATATTTATACCCAGGCTATATTCAGGCTCCAGCAAAAGCCAAGGTGGGGCTTCAAACAACGAAAAAATTAGACACAATGCCAAATCAGACTGACTGACTGAATTTCTACCCCACTAAGACATCACACAAGCGATAAACACCCGATGACACAATGTGGTTGAGGATCACCGCAGAAAGGTCCCAGAAACAGCGTTCAACCTTTAGGCCCTATTTATGGCCAGGCTATATTGCGGCCCCTGTCAAAAGCCAGAGTAGGGCTTCATTTAACGAAAAATGTCATCCTATAAAGGACAAGAAGTGTTTCTTTATTAACAAAAATGCCAAATCAAGCCAGTGGTCGTCCTTCAATAACAATAATTACTGGACACAGCGTGCGGTTTCAACATTTAAAATATTAATACAAAATTTCTAAAACGTACCAAAACGTCGAGCGTTGTACCAAAAGTAGTTTGCTCAGCAAGGGTCAAACAGTAACAACTTCGGCAGCTATGCGCCCAACCCTTATCCATTCTAATCCTGGATTTCTGACTCTGTAACACAGAATTGTATCCCTTATAAAAAAAACTTTTTCTTCTGCGAATGGTTGCCCCTCTACAGTGTTCCATTGAAGCACCAACCGTGTAGCTCTAGCGACAATGACAGTGGTTGTGACTAGGGCTGTACCGAATAGTGATTTTCACTATTCGGCCGAATAGTTGGTCCCGCTATTCGTATTCGAATACAAATAGTGCATCATCATCATTACGTGACTTGCCGACTGGCGCGGGTGAATATTCCTAGCCACAATCTGCGATCTTCTGCAGCATGTATTAATTCGTGTGCTGACTCACCTCCATGAAACGCAGTTTTTGCCTGTCCTATTCTGTTTTTTATTTCAGTAATGGATCTTCCATCTGATGTTTGCCATGTGCCTAGATACAAAAATGTGTGTGCTTGTCCCAAAATAATACTATTGACTTTTATTACACATTTAGGAATAATGCTTTTCTTTGATACCATAGTTACTTTTGTCTTCCCACTATTCAAACTGAGGCCTATTCTTCCACTTTCGAATAGCGTATAAAATAGATCTTTCAAAAAAAAACATTCATAATGTCAAATGTACGCTGAAATTTTACTTCACAAAAAGTAATACAGAATAATAAACATTTAAAAACATTTTATATTTTGCATCGTTCAGTTTGTCAGTCTGTGGTAACTTATACCTAGGAATGAAAGTATTCTTAGTTTTAAAACAATTAACTAAACTTGTAAATTGTCGCTGACAGCTTAGTTAATGCATGAAAGCGACTTAGGCAGCAGCAACTATCGCAGTGTGTGCAGAAACGGGTGTAAGGTAACGACTATTCGTATTCGGCCAGACCGCAAGTATTTGGCCGAATACCGAAAAGTTATTAAGTCCACTATTCGGCCCCGAAGCGAATACGAAGCGAATATTCAGTACAGAGCTAATTGTGACAGAGTATGGGCGGATTTCTCTGTCCATTGTGCTGGTGACATGATATTACCAACTCGGCGGCTGCCTAGAACATCTGGTATTATGGACTCACTGGAGCAACTTTCCCCCGGGCTGATGCCGAAATGTTTTTTTTTTTTTTTTTGCATCGTTCTCGGGGAGGGGGGGGGGGACGGTGCGGGCCACCCCGGGTGACATCAATACGGTTTGTGTGTGTGTGTGGGGGGGGGATAAAATGACAAAACTATGTGTTTCTAAGATAAAAAAGAAAAAAAAAATGGATGTGGAAATGAAATTTTCCTTATCGGGTATCACCTGACCGTGCTACACCACTGGGGTATGAATCAGTTGTTCCGAAATGTACTGTTTTGTATTGTACTGCTTTGTACTGTACTCAGTTGTACTGCATTGTATATTACTGTGTTGTACTGTTTTGTATCGCACTGCTTTGTACTGTACTCAGTTGTACTGCATTGTATATTACTGTGTTGTACTGTTTTGTATTGTACTGTGTTATACTGTTCTTCTCCTGCACTGTACTTTATTTTACTATATTTAACAAACTACTTTCCCGCGACGGAGATGTGGTTCCTCAGACAAATGTCAAGAGACCCCTAAACTTCCAGAGTAACTAACGAGGACTGCTTCAAATAAGCTAATGAAAAAAGATCAATATATACAACTGTAAGGTAAAGACAAACTCTGTTTTTTGGTTATGTGACTGGTGTGGGGGTGGGAGTTGTGGAGGGGGAGGGGGGGGGGGCTTTGGAGAATGTTGTGACAACTGGGAAAATAAACAGTAGAAGAAGGAGAGGCGGACCGAGAGAGATGATGACGATTGGATTGCGATGGTAGCACGGAGTGATATCATCGCTGGAACTGACCCAGATGACGAGCGACCGAGATCTGTGGAGATGCATGATCGCCGACGTCATCTGGCAGGGCACTTTATTCTGCCCTTTCAGTCCTGTCCTTGCATACAGGTATTCATTCGTATATCCCTTTATAGTTAATAATTATATTAGGGGGAAAAATGTTCACAACATCGAAGTCTTAATTACAAAACCTGGAATGTGCTCTGACTATACTTACATTACTGAACGTTTTAAAAACGTATAATAATTGAAGTTTTGAACAACGGATGCACATCATAGCACACGTGTAGTAACCCATAAGTGCTCCGTTCTACTTTTAATTCAAGTCTGAGTCCGAAGAAGCTCAGCACAGCGCACAGGCTCTGTAGCACTGGCGAGGATCCTGAAATACTTTGCTTAGATTTTCAGCTTCAAATTTTTCCCGGGAGTGCCGTTAGTCTACTCTTTTATTTTTCCAACTGCCAAGGGATTTTTTTACGTGAGCAACAATGCACACGGGCGACTGATGTGACTGCCTAGAGACCAGGGGGAATTACTAGAAGTCCACGTCCACGTGAAAAAATCCCAGCACTCGAGGTGACCACGAGACCACGCTGCCTCACAGACGTATAGTAATAAACCTAACTTCTATTCCAGCCAGGTAATCGGCAGTCCTATGCCAGGGAGGATGTTTCTGACTGACTGACTGACTGACTGTTTTTTTTTTTTTTTTACCCCACCAGGACATCACACAGACGACAAACACCCAGTGATAGAAAGTGCCACCACGCGGATGAGGACCACCTGTGGAGAGGTCCCAAAAACGCCTTTCAGCCGTTTGGCCATATCTATGGTTAGGCCATATCTATGCCCCGGCTATATTCAGGGCCCCTGGCAGAAAACAAGGTAGGAAAGATCGCATACCACACGGGGATGACTGATGTATATAACTTAAGGGATGTTTCTACCAAGGATCAGTTTATATTTTGTTTAACATCATCCCATGACTAGCGGCGCTGACTCTAAAAAAAAATCATTGGAGGTGGATGGGGAGGTCAAGGCAGGCATCATTCTTCCATGATGACGCCAAGTCCTTCCCCGCCCATTTCACAGAGAGAAAGGTGCCGGTACTCACTACAAAATGTTTATTTTAAAAACATTGGTGGTAAACACTACAAATATATAATACAGTTGTGCTAAACATAATCCATAACCAGAGGCGCCGCTACTGCGTACCGCCATAAAAATGCCCCGGGTCTAGACCCGCACGCCAGCTACTTCTTTGGAAGTTAGTTCGACGTTAGTCTCCCAGGACCCCACCCACATACACACTAACTCACTTTTGATTAGTTGTTTCTGAGCCCCGTGACCTTCGCACAAGTTTACGGGGTGTGCCCAATGCCGTTGATCTCGCGTGTTGTATATTTCAGCACGTCAGCGCTTTTAACACTCCAAAAACGTGGGGAAACTGGGTCTAACACAACCCCATAAGATATTGCAACCTTTGTCACAGGTATGCTCTTTCTCATAAAAAAAAAACGTAAATGCAAGACGTCGCAGAAACCAAACAACAGAGCCGGACACACCAGTAACCTTCAGGAAAGTCGACTAGCTAAACAAACTTGTGAAAGAAAAGTGACTTACTTTATTCTAGGAAAACTAACGTCGAACTTACCACTTTGGCGATAAATTTTCCGTCTTGGCCTGAAGTTAGTAAAGTCCCGATATTGTCTATTTTAATCTTCCAGGGGCGAGGTGACGACACACAAGAAACACCATCTGGGATCTCAGCTCCTTACCAGCTTTTCTTTCAGTCAAATAGCCTAAGCGTTACATCGGTTTTAACAGTGATATCGAGAGCCATTCCTTTCGAAAGCAATGGCAAACTACTACACGTAAAATTACTTGTGAAGTCACAAACAACTATAACCATTAGGGGTTGGTTCTGCAACGCCCTGTAAAGTAAACGTATATGTGTGATGTCGATCACATCACCCATCAAGTGCCGATTGGTCTATAAAATGTAAGTCTAGCCCTATATGCCCATTACGACTGAAGGTGTGGAAAAGGGCCCTTTTACATAGTTAAGGACGGGTTAGTCACCTCATGAATACAATTCTTATTGTTTAGGGGGAGGGGCGGCAGGCAAGATGGTGGGGATTGAAGGTCCCATAAGGGGCCCTGGTAAAACTGATGTTAGTCTTCCCCAGATCCCACCCATATACACACTAGCTCACTTCTGATAGGTAGTTCCTGAGCCCAGTGACCTTCGCACAAGGTTACAGGGGTGTTCTGTAATGCCGTTGATATCGCGTGTTTACTTTATCGCGCCAGCGCTTTTAACGCTCCAAAAATATGGAGAAACTGGGTCTAACACATCGCCCTAGAGAGTGCTGCAACCTATGTCACAGGCATTCTCTCTCTCGGAATGAAAAAGGTAGATGCAAGACACCACAGAAAGCAAACAACAAACCGGCATTCACCCGTAATCTTTAGGAAAGTCAACCAGCCCAACAAACTTGTGAAAAAAAAGTGACCTACTCTTTTTGGGAAGACTAACGTCAAACTAACCGGGGCCGTCGCCTAAGAATTACACTGCCGCCAGCGTGAGCCTCTTTCGGAAAAGAAATTACAGCCCTTGATTTAACCTAGGTTCAAATCAGCAGCGCCATTTCGCTGGCGTGAACTGACTTGTCCTCCAATTTTCACGTCCTGTCCAACAAGAAAGTTAATCGATACATGTTTATTTATTTATACATAACTGTGATGGCCCAGTGGTTTCGCAATTCCCTCGTAATTCCCTCCGCCCTTGACCCGGAAGTTAAAAAACAAAATATTGTTATTTCCGTTAAATATTCTTGAAGATAATCTCAATTTCCCCTTGGGACCGCCTCGTGTTTTGAAGCTGTTACTGATGTTTCTGTATGTTTTTTGCTTGCTAAAGACGCGCAGAGAGAAAGAAAGAGAGAGAGAGAGAGAGAGAGAGAGAGAGAGAGAGAGAGAGAGAGAGAGAGAGAGAGTGAGAGAGAGAAAGAGAGAGAGAGAAGGATGGAGTGAGAGCGAGGGAGAGAGAAAAATAGAGAGAGGGGGACATTTCTGAAACTGTCATCTTCGATTACAGAAAATTACTTCTTCTGCTCTTTATTCTTATTTTCTGAAAACAACTTTCATTATTCTCTGTAATCTTGCTGTAAAGATATTAAAAATTTGATCTCATGTTTTTACAGACTAGTTTGTATTATTCTATTATTTTAATCAAACATGTTGGTAATCAGATCTAGAGTATTCCTAAAAGTACTCATAATATATCATGTACCCCCTTTTTCATGCTGTTGGTGTATCTGGCATACAGGGTTAGCCTAATAATTGTATACACCAATCGGCACTCGTTGGGGTCAACGTCAAGCCGTTGGCCTTAACTTCCCATGATAATACCTGATGCTTTTTTTAGGCTGCTTCGACCTTGGAGCTTGTCAGTTTTGAAGTGAAGCGGAGCATCGATGTGGATTTGACCCATAGACCTTCTGTTTGGTAGGTGATTCTAGCCCCTGCACTAAGGCCAATTTCAGCGTTGAGTTGATTTAAGAACCGACATCACAGCACTCGGGGCATTCCCATAAGCGCTTCGTCCCTATCCTCAGCATCCAGTGAAAAGTTCCGATACTAATGGTGCCAGTAGCATTCTGATTAAGCGTCCGCCTTGCATTTCCTCTGAGCCTCGAGCATCTGCCAGAACCTTTCGTCACTCCCCGCTGCATCAATCTCACCAGACTGTGGTGATCAATCTGCTCCTCCGAACTGTACACGCTCTTCAACAAGGCACTAACCACGTCTGCCTTATCATGCATCAGTATTCCCACAAAGTTGTGCAGAGCCAGCCAGTCTGTCCGCCTGTTCATTTCCCAACACATCAGCTGGCCCCGGTGAAAAAATCCAGACAACACTCCACATCCGTCACCTCCGCAGCGATGCATGCCACTCTGCACGTATCATGCCTGTCCTGACCTTCCTAAGCATGCTTTTTGAGTCAGTTACAATCAGAATGTGTGTGTGTGTCGTGTTCTCTAGCCAGCGGAAAACTTCAGTGACCGCCCCAACCTCCACTCATAACTGGATGTTGTGGTATCATACGCTAGGCTCTCCTGCACCAAAAGTCGAACATTAACTTTTGCTGAAAAAAAAGCACTTCATTTGCCTCTTGACACTGAACCGTCTGTGAAAATAATCAAATCCCCTGAGCTAGCATTATCTTGAATTAATTGCTTAATTTCCAACTCTATGGCACCTGCTGGCCAGTCTCTGCATTCCCGGCTCAATGTGATTATGATCCTACACAAGCCAGACTATTCACTTTGACCCACTCCTCTCCCCGTCTAATGTTCTCAAGGCTGCAGTTCTGCCTGATTGTGTCTTCTGCCTGAGCCATCCATCACTTCCCTCTGATAGGCCCCTGGCCCTTAGCTGCGCCCTGAGCTTCGTGCAAAGGGTGGTCTGTGTCTGCAGCTGCCCTAAGATATGACTTCGCCTGCAGCACCTTGTGCATACCTGCAACAGTCGGCAAGCCAAGGATGTATCGCTTACACGACACTGGGGTGTCTCTGGTGCAACTCAGAATGACCGGCATAGCTGCTTTCTGTTTGCGCTTAAGTTTGTCCATCTGACTCTTTGAGACGATAAGCAGGCCCAGATCATAATCAATCACTGACAGGATCAGGTGTTGATATAGTGTGAAAAGCCTTCTCTGCTCTATGTCAATAGCAGCCATAGTCTTAAGTGCACTAAGTCCTTTTTGACATCTTGTCACAACACTCTCCACATGGTCCTTAAAGGACAGGCTCCTGTAAAATGTAATTCATAGACACTTTAGTTTGCTCTATCTGTTGACGTTTCTACCATCTATAGTAAGACTTGGGACATAAGCTCTAACGATCCTGTCTCCTCCCAGGACAACTTCTTAGTACCCTTGTCAAGCTGGAGCCTAGGTCACTTAGGGAAAAATAACGCCTTTATAGGGTTTCCAACCCAAGAACATGAGAACACTTGGGCGATGTGTTATCCACTGCGACACAAGGGTTGCCGTTATTGCAAACGTCTAAAAAATGTTCCAGGTGGTGAAGAATTGTCTATAAAAGAAATCTCCATACCGAGCTTTTTTACACACACACACACACAGACACACACACACACACTCACACACACACATACTCACTCACACACACACATACTCACACACATACTCACACACAAACTCACACACACACACACACACACGCGCACACACTCACACACATACACTCACACACACTCATACTCACACACTCACACACACACTCACACACACTCACACACACTCACACACTCACGCACTCACACACTCACACACACACTCACACACACTCACGCACACACACACTCACGCACACACACACACCAATACTTAAACACAGAGAACGTCTGTACATATTTGGAAAGGCCACTTAGGTTCCTACTAATCTGTGGAGGACTCGACCTTCCACCCCTAAACACAATTTACTGAGCTCCTTGATCCCGGCCCCTATGCAGTTTACGGCAGAAAAAAAATTGGACTAACTCCAGATTTATCCATTCCATCTTCACAACGAAAATTACAATGGTTGGGGGTTACTTTTTAGACCACTGTAATCACGGAATCGCTTGTAGGGCAGTGAATAACACACTTGTTTGCTGGTCTAAAAGTCTTATGTTTGAAACCGTATCGAGGCAGGCTTTTCTAATTGACCCCGGCTCTCAGCTTAAAATAGATATCCCCCCGTTTGTGTTCCGGGGCCCTGTTTTCAGGGAAAACAAGAATAGACTCACTGACTACCCAAAAGCATGTCGTCAGAGTTGACTAATTGGGAGCTTCCTTCAAAGTCGGAGTGCATCTGCCTGAGAAGCAAGGAGCCAGCAGTCTGCATACAAATGAGTCAGATCTGTAAAACGGATGCACACGCGCCACTCAGTTTATGGAACAGGACTGCAGTCCAGAAGTGGATGAACAACCAGAACTTTCCGCCATAGTTTACAGCTGGTGAACGAGAAAAATAAGAAGAGGAAGAAAATAGATATCAAGAAATTTCCAGGGAGGTAAAAGGCAGGCAGAGTTATGTTACCAACACCACCGGTTGGTGTGCAATTGTCTATATGTTTGGGTTTTCGCACCAAATGCCTAAGGCGACAATGTTGTATTTGAAGATGTTAGGATCTCCCGGGTCCTCTTAATGATACACTTTGTTAGTTCTCGTAATTTCTTTTAAATTCAGTGCCACACAACTCTCTAGTACCATACAACTTCCCAGTACCACACAACTCGTTAGTACCACACAACTCTCTAGTACCACACAACTCGTTAGTACCACACAACTCCCCAGTATCACACAACTCCCCAGTACCACACAACTCCCCAGTACCACACAACTCCCCAGTACTATACAACTCCCTAGTACCACACAACTTCCCAGCATCTTTTCAGCTTTTTTGCAGGTTTCGGCTGCATCATTTGCCCACTTCTATATTGGTCTTCCTTTCGCCCTCTCCTCAGTTATTCTGCTGTAAAAAGTTTCATATACAGTCTAGTCTGGCTGCGTTCCCACTAGACGGCCGAACCATTTCATTCTTTACCTGTTAGTATAATCTAGGCATTGTCTTATTCCAGCTGTCACTCTAATGCTGGAATCCGCAACGTGTTTCTTTCTATTACAGATAATTGTTACATTATCTCCCATTATCATAATCGATAGTTTAACCGTTTCTGATATTAAATCCCTCTTTCTCAAAGTCTGATACCTTTCTTACGGACTTTAAGTGCAAAGACTAAGATATAATTATAGGCCCTAGAACCTGTAGGATAAAGCAACAGGGGCCTGCTCAAACAATGCATAAAATATGTGTTTGCACGTAACATATTATTTGAAATATTTTATTAGATTTGTTCACTGTTCAACCCATTATTATTATTTTTTTTATTATTAATATTATTATTATTATTATTATTATTATTATTATTATTTTTATTATTATTATTATTATTATTAGGCTTTTAAATACGGCTGAATTCTGTTTTAATTCCCATTTCTCTTATAGAAAATCTATGGCTCCTCCCCTGTTTTTGTTTTTTTCTCAAATGTTTCTTTCGTGTCTGCACCAGTGGCTCCATAAACTCTTTCTAAAATAAAAAAAAATAAAAATCTAATTTAACAAGTGTCTGTAACTATCTAAAAATTGGAACTATAAATTCTCTTACTTTCATTACAATTCTTACTTCGATTTTCGTTTGCAATTCGGGCCAAGACCACTGGAGTAATGGCAGCGATCTCTTCAAAGCTCATCCAATTCCAGCGAGTACTGGCGACAATAGCGGTCTTATCGTCTGCCCCTACTCAGACTTCTCTTTCCGTCAGGATTTTTAATTGTGTGTAGTCAGTGTTGCATACGTTTTGTCACTCTTTCCTTCTTCTTCCTTTAATTTCCTTCTTTTTTTCTTTTTCTTTTTTCTTCATGGGGTGTCTGTTCTAATCAGAAGCGCCGACACACACAAAAACATTCCCTTGAAAACATATACGGTATACAACAAGAAAAAATATTTCTACAATATACAAGAAAATAGAATATTTACGTTTCTGCATCTTTACTGCAATAATCAACAAGACATTTTAAGTAAAACCTAGTCAATTGGAATTCCAAAAGACATTTAATAAATATTTTTTTATTTTTTTTTTTTTTATTTTTGACCCAACGTGGGAGGCAATATTTCGTTATTTTAAATCTCCACCCCGGCTGTAGTCCGGGCACAGTTATAACCTAACGGTTAAACAGGGTTTCTGGGACTAATGCCTGGGTGATCCTTATCTGAATGGTAGCACTTTGTGTAACCGGGTGTTGGTCGCTCGTTGTACTGGTGGGGTTGAACGTTGCACGCACCGATAATACAATCAAGAATTCGTGTTAACAAATGTGTGCTTGCCAGGGACAATTTGCGTTGAGCTGATACCAGAGAATATTCACAAGATATCTCATGAAGAAACACAGACTGAAGAGCAGGATGGGCTGAAACGATGGAATGGAAGGATATCATCAAGAGAACTGCTTCAGGCAACCAGGGATCGTGAACTGTGGAGACGCATGAGCGGCTACACCAACTGGCAGGGCTCGTGATGATTATAATGATGATCAAGATGATGATGATGATGATGACGATGATGATCGATCTATCTAAAAACTGTCATCACAGCACTCGGGGGATTCCCATAAGCGCTCTGTACCCATTCCAGCAACCAGCGCAGAGTTCCAACACCAGCAGTGTCACTGGCATTCTGATTATATGTCCGCATTGCCTTTCCTCTGCGTGTCGAGTATCGGCCAGATCCCCCCCCCCCCCTCTTGTCACTCCTCGCTGTATCATTATCACCTGACTGTGGCAATCCATTTGCTCCTCCCAACTGCCTGCCTTATCATGCATCAGTATTCCACCAAGTTGTGCAGAACCAGCCAGTCTGTCCGCCTGTTTATTTCGGAATACACCGGCAAAAAAAGATCCAGACAGTGCTCCTCACTGGTGACCTTCGAAGCGAAGCATGTCACTCTGCAGGAAACATGCTTGGCCTCACCTTCCTGGGCACGCTTTATGAGTCAGTTACATTTAGGATATATATATATATATATATATATATATATATATATATATATATATATATTATATATATATATATATATATATATATATATGTGTGTGTGTGTGTGTGTGTGTGTGTACGAGTGTGTTTGTGTAAGTGTGTGTGTGTGTGCGTGCGTACGTGTGTGTGTGTGTTTGTGTGCTCTGGAAAAGGAAACGGAAAAGAGGATTGAGACTTTCAAATGTAAATGCTGTATAACACATTTAACAGATTTTTTTTTTTTTTTTTTCAGAACACAAAATTAATAAATATGTCAGAGAAAACATATACAAATTTGCGGGACATCAGGAGCCTCTCTTGGCAGTGGTAAAACGTCGCAAGCTAGCTTGGCTCAGGCGCGTAGTGAGATGTAATTCGATTACAAAGACTGTACTTTAAAGAACATTGGTGTTGTGGGTGGGGGAGGGGAGGGGAGGGGGAGGGGTGTAGTAAAAAAAAAAGAAGAGGAGAGCAAAGAATAACATTGAAAGACAACATCAAGAAATAGACAGAACTAAGTTATCGTACACTTTTTTTTTTTAATCAAGTGGAAGTCAGAGAAAGATGGCGGGTTTTATGTGCTAAGGCTTCCATCAATACGCCTCCACGACCCTAACGGGTCAAGGGTTATGTTATGTTATGGTATGTTATGTTATGTTATGTTATATTATGTTATGTTATGTTATGTTATGTTAATGTGTTCTCTAACCAGTGCAAAGCTGCAGTGACCGGGGACTGCAAGATATATGATGAATAATACATCTTTGTTGGGGCTAAAATTGTGTTCGCGTTAAACGGGTTTCATCTAAAGCGAGTCTGTGTTAATGTGGTTTTAGTGTGGTAGTCTCCATGTCTCCTTCGTTTGAGCATAGTGGCTAGAAGTCGACCTGAACTGACCTTGCCTTCCAGGTCGACCAATATTAAAATGGATACCAAATAATGCCCTGGGAAGTAAAGGCGATGGGCTTCGTGTTGACTTTACTACATAAGCCACCGCATGCCGATTGGTCTAGCACAGTGGTCTCCAGCCTTTCTCGCCTGAGCTAGAGAGTTCATGCCCTGAGCTGAGACTCTTCGGACTCAGACTTGTGTCAGAAGTAGAACGGAGCACTTATGGGTTACTACACTTGTGCCATGATGTTGATCCGTTGTTTAAACCTAAACCTCTCAGGTGGCAGAGTTTCCCCCTCCCCTTCTCCCCCAGAATACATGACAAGGCCACCCCCCCCCCCCCCCATAAAGTGTGTGTTATTAGAAGGGGAGGAAACAAATGCAGATCCCATGCACTGTGAATAAGAATTTAGACACTCCCCCCCCCCCCCCCCAACCCCCTCAAGAAAAGAAAAAACCTCCACATAAATCACGGTGTCAACACAAGAAACACAATCACCAGCAACTGGTAATTTCGGTGCAAATATCAAAATATCAATGAGATGATTGACACTGTTTTGTCTTGCTGATATCTGCTATTCGTGGTTCGTCTGATGCTGGACAAGGCACTACGGAAATCACTCTTCGCATCAAGCTGGCAGCACTGTTTTGTTTTCATGACTGTTAAAGCCGGAAAATCCAAATTATTACAAGTGTTACAAGTTCACTCAATTTCAAAATTGCTTGACACGCCTTCAAAGCATTTGAAGATTCCTTACACTCCCTATGTGCGCTCCTCCCCCCTCTTCTCCCACCCTCCCAGGTTAGAGACCACTAGTCTAGCATCAAAAGCCCCGAGGTGCCACTGGTACAAGAGGTGCCACTGGTACAAGAGGTGCCAGTGGTACAAGAGGTTCCACTGGTACAAGAGATGCCACTGGTACAAGAGGTGCCACTGGTACAAGAGGTGCAACTGGTACAAGGGGTGCCATTGGTACAAGAGGTGCCACTGGTACAAGTGGCGTCCCTCATATTTTTCCTTCTGCAATATCCAACAAAATAGCACCCTCCGTTCATCGATCCTCGCATTCTGCAAACATTCCTATACAAATTCTACATTTCAAAGCAGAAATGGAAAACGCTCATGCATTACGATAACCCACTCGACACCAATGCAAGATAACGAGGGCTGTCTAGGCTTCAAATAATCTTATTCTCATTGTAGGGGAAAAAGAAATTCCCGAACTACAAGCTTCTATATCAATTCAGTCAACCCTCAAGATACACTCAAGGTAGTATAACTAATGAAAGTAACATGTAATTTTTACTTGCACTGCTCGTTAAATTAGGAATAGCGACATAACGGAATCTGACAAAAAATAGCTAGCAGACGTGCTAAAATTGAATGCAAATTCTTGAAGAAATTCTCAAAGCTCTAAAGGCAGCTTAATTATATTTAATCGATCAAGGAAATCTTGCAAAAGGACGAGTGTGCTTTCTTCCCCACCTCTTCCTGCATTCTCTTCCTACCCGCGTTGATTCTATGAGTTTGTTTAATTCGTCATTTTTTTCTTTATATTCCTGGAAATTCCTATAAAATTAAGCACCATTACATTTTCGATAATTAGCACACGTTAATGATTTGTGTCACTTTGCTCCTAAATGAATACTGTAATCTTTGTCTTCGGTGTGATTAAAGTATTGTTGGTAATGGTTATACTGTAGAAAAGTATTAAAGGGGTTCTAGGCACGGTGGTTAGCGTGTTTGACTGGCTTGAAGGTTAAAGGTTCAAATTCACATCAAATAGGGGTTTTCAAAATTACCTATTGAAAGAATGTGGAGAACAAGAAGGAAGAAAGGTAGGAGGATAATTAGGTGAGTAAAATGAAGAAGACGAGATGGAGGAAGAGGAGGAAGAGGAGGAGGAGGAGGAAGAAGAAGAAGAAGAAGAAGAAGAAGAAGAAGAAGAAGAAGAAGAAGAAGAAGAAGAAGAAGAAGAAGAAGAAGAAGAAGAAGAAGAAGAAGAAGAAGAAGAAGAAGAAGAAGAAGAAGAAGAAGAAGAAGAAAAGATAATAATGATAACGATGTCGATGATGATCATAATGAGAAAGGTGGACGAGAAGAGGTAAACGAAGGAGAGCAGCACGAAGAAGGGGGGGGGGATAGAGGAAGAAGAAGGTGATGTGGACTACGATGATGGCCGTGATGATGATGATGATGATGATGATGATGATGATGATGATGGTGATGATGATCATGATCATGATCATGATCGTATTCATGATGATGATGATGATGATGATAATGATGATCATGATGATCATGATGATCATGATGATGATGATCATGATCATGATCGTAATCATGATGATGATGATAATGATGATGATCATGATGATGATGATGATGATGATGATGATGATGACGATGATGATGATGATCATGATGATGATGATGACGATGATGATGATGATCATGATGATGACGATGATCATGATGATGATGATGATGATCATGATGATCATGATGATCATGATGATGATGATGATCATCATGATGATAATGAACGAGGAGGAGAAGCAGAGGGAAAAAAAGTAATAAAAGCATCAAGAAAAAGAAAGACAGAAAAAACACAGAAAAGGAGCAATTTTCATTCTGAGCCAACGCTGTTAATTTTTTGTCAGATACAAATCTAGCTTATTTGTGGAGCTCCTCTAACATACCATTAACAGGATAAGATGATTTCATGAGCGCTATTTCAATGCTCCACATCTTGTTAAAAATTGCTTCTTTCAGATAATGCCGTTTTGGCATCGTTTGAAAGCCGTGACATAGATGCTAAACAGCAATTGGTGAAAATATGGGGGTGACAGCTATTACAAGCTCTTACAATATCTGGGTGTATGGTTTCTTTTTTCTTCTAATGCATATGCCTGTGCCGTCTCCGCGATGAAGCTTGGCTACAAGTGTCTTTGGGAATATTTTGCGCGGTGAGTCCGCCGTCTCTCCATAGTGTGACGTTCATACCACTGTCCTGTAGCCGGATGGCCACGGTTGTTTTGAATTTTGATTAGGCTGCAAGCGAACGACAATCTGGCAAGTTGGGAGACTGGAAGGTTATTTTCATTTGCTTGATTCAAAATAGAACTTGTAGTTCGTACATGTGGCTTGGTTAGGCGTTTTTTTTTTTTTTTAAATGTTGTGTTAGCCAGTTGTTCTTGATGTGCAAACAAACAAAAAATTATTCACATATCATTTGCCTTGGTTGTGATCATATTTCATGGCCTCTGCACGTGTGTACTGTCAGTCATTCCTGACACATACATATAGTGATTGGCACCCGGGAACGCCACATAAATGACCGGTAGACGACTTCTTCGCCGGTAGGGGCTGTCTCCTTTGATCGTGTCAACACTGCAAGAGTATTTTTCTGTACTACTTGGTGGCGAGCAATACTAAATAATTGTATATGACGCACAAAACTAGCCACAATTATAGCCTAAGGCTCCCCTTTGGGGATTCTGGTTGAACATAAAGATTTATTGGTTTCGCGAAGATAGCCAAGCCATGAACGTCGTCACAGAGAAAATATTGGCGGAAGAGGGGGCAGGGGCCTTAAGGTTTTCTAAGGGTTGTGTGTTTATGTGGGTACCAAAGTAACTGATTGACGTTCACAAAGCTAAGAGAGTGTGCTCGCTTTGACATTCCTACTGTACTAATGGGTATATGGGGATGCATTTCTCAACAGAATAGTAACTAGCGACAAGACACGGGTTTACTTTGTGAATGCAGAGGCAAAGGAATAGTCATAACAATGGATGCAAACTCCAAACAGCGCCCAAAAAACTTCAAGCAAACTTTTTCGCTACGAAAACTGTTGGTTACAGAGTTTGTGATAACCTAACTTTTTTGTGACAATTTGAAAGAGACTAGTGCAAGAAATTTGTCGAAATTCTATAGAAAGATCTTAAATTGAAATACTGAGCTTTTCCACTTCAACTTGGTCTACGTTTTCGTCTGTAACACTTGAATGTCGTATTTGTCCCCCATTATCACCTGTGTCTTTAAGCCCAACACCGAAATCCCTACACCAATTCCTTTTAGAACTGTCACATAAACAATATTATCAACGTACACACAATACAATCGACGATATTTTGACCCTCTGTTTGAAGAAAACGAATAACACCAAGAATTTCAAAGCTAGTGGGAAAGGCAGTAGCAGTGTCTATCTTTATTCGTTTGCAGTGCGTAGACCACTGAACCAGTAGGAATGTAGGTTGATCTGAAGTAAGCTAAAGGGCTACTGAATGATGCAAGCAATAAACGGTGTAGCTATGACAAACGGGGGTTTTTTTCACACTCAATCAGGAAAAGATGGTACAAAACAAAATACATAACAAAATTTAATAGAGAGAGACAGAAAACTTCTGTATATGGCTAGAGGACCACTTAGCCCCTATGCACATTTTCTAAGGACGAATCACAGTGGTGATGATGATGAGGATGATGATGATTATAATGATGATGATGGCGATGACGACGATGATGATTATGTTAACGATGATGATGGTGATAGAAGAAGACGAATAAGAAAAGCTAATGCCCTCCTCACTTTCAACCTCAGCATGCCACCTCCCTACCCTTTCTACCTCAACCTCCGAAGCACGTTTTGGTGTCTGTGTATGAAGGATCACTTTCTCTGGACACGCCGATAACTCCCCAGGTGTTCTTGTCTCCTCCAATCCATCACACAAGGAGATCCCTAAAATAGCGCCATGGAAAATCAATATCTGAGTGAATCAAAAAAAGAGACGCAATATAAAAATATATTTGTGGGTAAGTCTTCTTCTTCTTCTTCTTTTTCTTTTTCTTTTTCTTCTTCTTCTTCTTCTTCTTCTTCTTCTTCTTCTTCTTCTTCTTCTTCTTCTTCTTCTTCTTCTTCTTCTTCTTCTTCTTCTTCTTTCTTCTCTTCTTCTTCTTTCTCTTCTTTTTCTTCTTCTTCTTCTTTTTCTTCTTCTTCTTCTACTACTACTTTTTCTTCTTCTTCTTCTTCTTCTTCTTCTTCTTCTTCTCTTCTTCTTCTTCTTCTTCTTCTTCTTCTTCTTCTCTCTCTTCTTCTTCTTCTTCTTCTTCTTCTTCTTCTTTTTCTTCTTCTTCTTTCTTCTTTCTTCTTCTTCTTCTTCTTCTTCTTCTTCTTCTTCTTCTTCTTCTTCTTCTTCTTCTTCTCCTTTTTATTTTTCTTCTCCTTCTTCTTCTTTTACCACCTTTGACATTTCACAGCAAATCTTTTAGGCTGGGGTGACCTAGGAAACGGTAAATTACAAACATAGGTCACAATTCAGATTCGAACCTAGGAATTAAGGACCGGGAGGCAAGTGTCTAGACCCAGATAGTTTAGTATAGTGACCCTCTGCTTCTAATTTTTTTTTTTTGTGGGAGAAAAGGGGGGGGGGGTGGTTGGGGAATCTTTTAGCCCCCAGTTGAGGATACGCCCTCAACCAACTCACACTAAAGTATCCTATCCTTTGCTACCGTATGCAGCTCACTCATTCTCTTCACCATCATTCTAACTTCAGCCTCTAATTAACTCATCCGTGTTTCTAAGGAAGCCACCGTGGTGTAGCGGTTAGAGGCTCACTTGCGGATGTGAAGGTTGTGGGTTCGAATCCGGACAGTTAAAAAAATTATCTTCGCTTCTAGGTTGACCCAGTCTGGAATGTGTAACAGGTAAAGAGATGGAAAGTAAAGGTGGCCGACGTGATGTTTACCACATCACCCATGGAGTGCCGACTGCTCTTTAAAATATAGGCAAAGTCCTATTTGCCCAGTACGCCTGAAGGCGTGGAAAATAGTCCTTTCCTGTACTTTTTTTCTATGTCCCTGTGGATTCCAGTGTAAATCCCTTCTAATTATACTACAGATTTTCTCAAAGTGTGTCCTATCCAAAGCCAGCGTCATTTTTTTTTTTTTTTTTTTTTTGGGTGGTAGCTTTTGATTACCTTGAATTTCTTTTAGATCACCCCCAAAGCTCAACATTAGAGATTCTGTGATGCATTTAATTCAAACTATTTTACTGGAGTACCAGTGAATGAATGTATTAGGAATCGACACTCACATAAGCGCATTATCTTCAGCTGGAAGC
>CAJHNH020002336.1:0-245000 GCA_905116865.2 Candidula unifasciata | reverse complement strand
TATATATATATATATATATATATATATATATATATTATACAGTCAGGTAGGCAGACAAATATTAGTAACAGACAAATCAAACCACACACACAGACACACACACATTCATACTCAGGCACTCAAGGGCCTATTTTCAAATCTGTAGTATTGATGACGATGACGACGTCCGTGATAACGACGGTATCCATCACGAGTATGATGATATCGACGACTATGACCATACACAGGTCACTCACCAGCTGGCCAAAGTCACCCCACGCCTAATGGAAGTTCCAGCTGACAATCTGAAAGTTAATTACGAACTACATTTTGTAGCGGAGAGAAACCTGTTGTGAAACCTGATGTGTCTGAAATTTGATTATAAGAACTTGGCCTACTTTCATTACAACGAGCAACAAAGTAGTCGAAATAAATGTCAACAGTGCATTCATCACAAGCTAATGACATTTTGATCAATTTAAGGGAAAGTCCCCCCCCCCCCCCCTCTCTCTCTCTCTCTCTCTCTCTCTCTTTTTTTTCTTTTTGTTTGTTTTCACGCATTGTTCTTCTTTTTTAATAGCCATACCGTTAGGGATTGAACGTCATGTCTATCCACGTCCTTTTTCTGTATCGTGTACTTTCAATTGCTTCTGAAAAATAATCTTTCTTGTCATAATGTCTAATTGTCCATTTTCTCTCTCCTTCTCCTTATCTCTCTCTCTCTCTCTCTCTCTCTCTCTCTCTCTCTCTCTCTCTCTCTCTCTCTTCTCTTTTAGTCTTTCCCAGTGTTACGCTGCATTTCAGTTTTCTCCTTTTTATGACACGACTAACGAATGTAGTCCTCGTGGCGTAGCGGTTAGACGCTCGCGTGCGAATCGGAAGGTCGCGGGTTCGCTCCAGGCGGGGGCCAGACATTTTTTTTTCAAAAATAACCTTGATTCCCTGGTCGACCCAGCCATGAGTGAACACGGGAGGTAAAGGCAGCCGGCGTGATGCTGACCACATGACCTATCTTGTGCCGATTGGTTTATACAAATAGGTATATCTTAATGGCGTGGTAAAGGAACCTTTGCTTTCGATGGGCTTAGTCGATTCACAAACTGAATATTCATTATCATCCTCCTACTGCTGTTTTTTTTTTTTTTTTTAATTCCCAAAGGCACTCAATTCGATTCCTCTAATGCAGTGATTTTAACCTGCGGTTGCCAGGAAGTTTCAAATGAGCGTCAAACAATTATGTATGAATGTGAGTGAATCTTTACTTACAATAATCTGTTACAGTATCATTATTTTCAGTTTAATTATAAATAAATGTTTTAAATTGTATGTAAAACATACATGCATACAACAAACAACTACTGGGCGTAAATTTGTTTGCCTAGAAAAACCACAACAACCCAAAAATGCCGAGGTTGGTGTTGCAACGTTCTGTAAAGAATACGCAACTTACTGTATGTAAAACAAAAATCCAAAGTTAATTTGTTATGGGACACAGATTTATGTGTGGCATTTTCTCAAAAATCTGCTTACATTTTTTTCTTTTTTTTTTAAATTACATTTTTAGTAACACTTGTGAATGCGGTGGAAAGGGTGTCCCTTGTCATACATTCTTCTTCTTCTTCGCGTTCACTGGCTGTAAACTCCGGCGGTAATTTCTGGTTGTTCGTCCACTTCTGGATTTCAGTAATGTTCAAGAATCCGTGTGTTGCGCACACATCTATTTTACGGATGTCACTCATTTGTGTGCAGACTATTGGTTACTTGCGTCTCGGGCAGATGCACTCCGAGTTGGAAGAACGAGGCCTATTAGCGAATCTTACGGCATGCTTTTAAGCAGAAAATGAGTCTCTTCTTGTTTTACGCTACAACAGGGCCCCGGAGTCCACAGGGTGGGTCATATATTCAGAGGGTCACCACCTTATAAACGTTAAAATTATGTAATATTATGTGCATAATGTCTTGGATAAAATCCAGTACGACACCCATAGTATATATTTTGAACTAGAAAGAACATATCGATATAAGGATAGTTAACGATGTGTAATTTCTAGCAACGATTGTGTAAGGAAAACAATATACCTCTGTTGAGCATAATGTCTATGCTAAGATAATTCACAAAGGTAATTTCAAGTAATAAGTGAATTTTACGAGAAACCATATTTCTATTTGCCTGATTTATTCTCATTATCTTTATCTTTCCTTTATGGATTTTCAGACCTAGCTGCTGTGATCTCGCATCAAGTATATTTAATTTGTCTTGCATCTGATTCCGTGAATTAAACAGAAGAGAAATGTCATCAGCGAAGTCCAGATCATCAATTTGTTTTGTAGGGGTCTACTGAATTCCATTCTTGGTGTTAGCAGTTACTGTCTTCATAATCCAGTCTATAGCCAGTAAAAATAGGAGAGGTGAAATCACTGTCGCACACCTGTTTTTATTTCAAATTTATCTGTTAGCTTTCCCTCAATTTCCAGAGACATTCCCTATCAATGCTGTCAAATGTTTTTTCATAGTCTATGAATCAAATGTAAAGTGGTAAGTTCAGTTTAGTGCTTTGCTCTATTAGTATACGTAATGTGGCTTTTTGGTCAGTACAGGATCTGTTCGGCCGAAAACCTGCCTGTTCATCTCTTTGCTTTTTTATCAATAGCATCTTTTAGTCTTTCTAAAATAATTCTACTTAATATTTTTCCAGGAACTGACAGCAACATAATTCCTCTAGTTTTCACACTCCTGTTGATCACCATTTTTTCTGGGCAGTTTCACAAGATATCCTTCTCTCCAGTCTAATGGTATTTCTTCGGTCTTACAGACTTTACTAAATAATCTATGTAGCAATTATGTTGATGTGTTTATGTTTGCTCTAACGGCTTCTGCTGGGATACCATCTTTACCTTCCGCCTTTCCTTCCCTCAGAAGATTGATAGCTTTTCTATTTTCCTCTTGAGATGGTATCTCACAGTTGATACCCAGTTCCATTTCTAAAGGCTGGATATCTGGAGGAACCTCTGGGCCTGGTCTATTTAGAAGTATTTCAAAATATTCAGCCCATCTGTCCATTTGATCTTTAATGTTAGTAAGTACCTTTCTTTGACTATTTTTTATTGATCCAGTTGGCTGACTATATTTATCTACTAATTTGCTTGTGTTACTCTAAAGTTCTCCGAGGTTTCCTTTTGCTGCTGCTGTCTTCGCTTCTTGTGCTAGATTATTTAAATGTTTCACTTTATCTGCCCTTATACGCCTCTAAACTTACTTATTGGCTTCTGTGTATTTATCCTGGGTTCTAGCTTTAGCAGCTCTAGTTTTGCTATTGTCTGCTTTTTGCTATTTCTTTCTTTAATCAGTTTAATGGTTTCTGGTATTATTCACGCTGTATGTTTCCGTTATTTCTTGCCAAGAACTTCTACACAAGATTCATTCCATAATCCTTTGATCTGATCCCATCAGACTTCAGTGCTGACATCTTCAGCTAACTGCTGCAACACCTGGTACTTATTAAAGAATGTAACTGAAAACTGTTCCTTAACTTCTTTATCCATGAGATAACCTACATTATACTGGTTTCTGTGATTTTGAGATGTTATATATCTTTTAAGTTTCAACTTGATTTTACTTACCACAAGAAAATGGTCAGTAAATACATCGGCACCTCTCTCTAAAAGCCATAACATCGTAAAAAGATGATCTAAGCTTTTTGTTGATACATAGCTGATCAATTTGATTGGTCTGGTGATTCCCATGTTGCATTGCGTATTCTTTTATGGGGACAGATACTTCAATACTTCCACCAATAACATACTGGTTTCCTGCACACAAAAATTGTGAATAATTCTCCATTTTCTTTCATTACTCCTAGACCATGTCTCCCCATAATCTTTTCATAACCTGTGTTATCTGATCCTTTCTTTAGCATTCAGGTCACCCATCAAAATTTTTATATTGCCCTTTCTTTCTTTATTTAAAATATTTTGAAACTGCATATAAAATTCTTCCTTAATAGATGCATCTTTATCATTTGTTGGTGCATAACAATGCATTACCGACATGTTCACCTTCTGTTTCACTGTTCTAAATGACGCACTTACTATTCTGGGACTCACAGCTTCCCATTCTATTAGTGCCATGTCTGCTTCTTTCGATAGCATCAGGGCCACTCCTTCACTGTGGGGCTAATTTTAGTGTGTGTCCTGAAAACAAAATAGTTTTCCCTGAATTTAGAATACTTTTCCCCACCCTGTCCATCTAGTTTCACATAACCCTTATATACTAATTCTTTAGTGTTTCATTTCCCTTACTACTTCCATTGTCCTCCCTATATCATAGAGAGTTCTAACATTCCACGTGCCAATTCTGGAGGTTTTCCTAGCTGGGAGGAAGTATGTCGACGATCCGGACTTTTTCGGCTTTCTCCACACCGTGTCATACTTCTTCTTCTTAAAGAGTCTTCTCTTATCTTGGCTGGCTGTGTTTTGCTTGCTTCTCTTTTTGACTTATCCATGGTTGCTTGGTTTTTGTGGCTATTGTTTTTACAGGATGAGGTAGCCAACCCCAAGCCAAACCCTACACTTAGTCGTCTCTTACGACAGGCCCGGTAGGGTGCAGTGTCAATATTCTTTGCTTCCCGTGAGGGCCTCGGTGACACACGGGCCTAATGTAGTTCTCTAGTCCATGTGTAAGATTAAAGTTAAAGGTTGAAGTTATGAGGATCCACCTAATAACACCTAGTCTTATCGCATATGGCTGGGTCTCTCTCTGCAGAACGGCTAGCTGTCTGCGAGTACAAACACCGTAGCTGGGGCGACGGTCCACAGGGTCTAAGTAATAATTTCACTGGTACACCGAACGAAGTAGCTGTGAAACTAGCCCACGACCTCCAAGCATGAGGCAAAACGCTTGACAACTTCGTTACGGAGCCTCCCCAATTTCAATAACTGTGTAAGAATCATGGTTGCCATTCTGGCCCAGACCAGTGTGTCTAATGTATAACTAACTAATCGTTTATGAGACTAGTCTTTTTGCGTAATGTAAAGGACACTACCACCCGCCTTAGACCCAAATCTCTCTCTTAAATGTTTGGTGTAATGTAGATCAGCACTACGGTCCGAATTAATTATAACTGTTGCTGTCTTTGTTATTCGACCTATGCTTGGTTAATAATAATTTGTGAACCTATCGTACCATTTCCATTGTTTGAGCTGAATTATGTCTGTATTCCATTGTTGTAGACTTAAAGCTGATATAAGGCTTATTTAACATATAGTGCTGGACCTGTATTTTATAGACCAATCGACACTTGGTGGGAGATGTGGTCAGTATCCCAGTCGCTTTTACTTACCATGTCCTAACATCGTACTCATATTAGGCTGGTTTGACCTGCAAGCCAATGTCATTTTTGAAGAAAGAAAGAGAAAAAAAAAAGAAACCACTTTCGATGCGAGTCCGTGATCTTCAACTCAACAGCATGTATCCGTACATGTGCTGACACCCCTTACTGCTATGGCAAAAAGTTGTCAGGAATCTTCTCGCGTTGTCTTCATCTGTCTCTTTTTCCACAGATCTTTCTAGTGGTCAAAACGTTTAACAGTTTCTTTCAGTTTCAAAACATAAAAGTTGCTTTTTTTAAGCTGTCCAATGAATATTCTTCTGTAAATCCATATTTTAAAACAAAAACTGTAAAAATGGAGCAAGAAAAGAATAAGTATATACACTTTAAATAGGTATTTTATCTGCCCCTAATGTTCCCAAATTATTAGAACATCAACTACTTCAGATTAGACACATAATGACATTTTCACCAGAAAGAGCTCCATTTCTTTCTTTTTTTTTTAAATGTATCCAGAAACCATGAGTTGTAAACCCTTTGGCTCGGTACTATGGATATTGCAACCCTTCGGCATTGATTCCATTAAAGGTACCGTTAATCTGGGAGAAATGTGGCTTTTCTGCCTACCCCCGGGAGTGAACCCGGACCACAAGGAGTTCGTCACATGGCCGAGGCGAAAGTCAGGTTTAACCAACTTCGCTAGAACACCGGGCTAAAGAGCTCCATAATAGCTGGTAAGAATAATCTGTCTCACTTCACTGGACAAAGATACACTATCTAGAATCAAGGCTTTTAGCATCCGAGTTAAAAAGAGGCCAGTACTCCCCAAAAACTGTTTATTATGGTAACGCTGCAAAAAATGTACGCCTGAAAAATTGACCGGAACTGTGTAACTCCAGACGAAAACCCTGCATAGAATAGGTTATTCCTGATCCTGTGAAATGCTTATATTAAACATATTCTAAAGCGAAGTGGATAAAGAATCACAAAACAGCCACAGAAATGAGAAACAATGGGAATGAGAACGTCCACGAGAAAATATACCAAGGCCGCTCATGAAAGAGGTTTAAAATGAGGGATTGGATTATTTCCATGTTATCGAAAGGATTGCATGCAAGGTCCAACAATTAAGTAATGAGACTGAATTTATTATGTCCTAGACACAAATGTCATCTATGAAGCAAAGCATGGAATTTAAAGAGGCAATATTCATTTTTGATCTGACAACTTTTCATCACCTCTTGATAAGCAAACAACAAACAAGCCGCCATTTTGTTAACCTAGTCAGGGGGGCATTGTTACGTAATCAGCACGGAGCAGAAAGCTAACATTAAAATCTTTTCAAAACTCAGAAAAAGCGCCATTGAAACAGTTGAGTTAATGCAACATGTTTATGGGGATAATTGTTTATCTCGTGCACACGTTTTTAGGTGGTATTCACGATTCAAATGTGGTGTTGAAATGATTACCTAGAACTGGACGCTAAATTTATGTTCGTAATGATGAAATCATTGCAAAAGTCAGAGAACAGATACAAGAATATCATTGTTTTTCTTTGAGGATGATGGCAGATGAATCTGGTGGTAATAAATAGACCATTCACACAATTTTTGTGCAAGATTTTGGAAAGGGAAACGTTGCTTCCCGGCTTGTACCACATTCGTTGTCTGATAACCAAAAACATCAGCGGGTTGAGTACCCAAGAGACATCATCAAAACAAGAATTTTTGGCCCAAAAACAAGTGTATGTTCTTAGCCTGCCCCCCTATTTCCCAGATTTGTCTCCATGTGATTATTTTCTATTCCCAAAATTAAAGTTACGATTGAAAGGACGCAACATCGACTTTAGGGGTCATAACAACAGAAGAATTACATTGGTGGTTCCAGAGTTTGTTAGATCGTGCTACTTGCTGTATTAATGCACAAGGGACTTTCTTTGAATCATGTACTGGTTATATCTTCAACTATTGATTTTTTTAACTTTTATGGAGTTAGTCATATTACTTAATTGTCGGACCTTGTATAATAGAATGGGACGAAGACATTAACCGCGATCCATTGTGACGTATAAAAGCTAAAATAGTTAGATTATGATGACAATTTTTTTTTTTTTTTTTTTTTTTTTTTTTTTTTTTTTTGGTTTTGAAGAACGGATCAACATCATGGCCCAAGGGTAGTAACCCATAAGTGCTCCGTTCTCCTTCTAACTCAAGTCTGAGTCCGAAGAAGCTCAGCATAGTGCACAGGCTCTGTAGCACCGGCGACGATCCTGAAATTCTTTGGGTAGAATTTTAACTCCATATTTTGCCAGGGCAGCGCCGTTAGGCTACTCTTTTCGATTTCCAACTGCCATTGTATTTTTTTACGTGCGCAACAATGCACACGGGCGTCCGATCTCACTACCCAGAGACCAGGGGGAATTACTAGAATTCCAACTCCACGTGAAAAAATCCCAGCTCTCACCGGGGACTGAACCCAGAACCTCTTTACCACCGATGAATGCGAAACAGAAGAGAGAGAAAAGATGCCTTCCAAATTCTCCGTTATATAAAATCATTATCGAGTACAAAATACTAGAACCAATTCATTACCTCGCTGATCCGTCTTTCTCCCCTCCCTCATATCCTCCCTTTCATGACACCCTCAATCCAAGGTATCAACAACACTTAAGCTACCATACAAGCCAAATGTCCATCCCTAACTCCCTGTAGGCAAATCTCCCAAAACAACCCCCATCATGTGTAAAATGTCCGCAAGACCATCAAAGAAGAATTATGTCCCAAATCGATTTCCCTTTCAAATCTGCAGATGTGACTCGGCGCAGTCCAACTGATTGTATAGGCTGATAGAAGCGACGTTCGTATTAAGAGGATAATTCCCACTTTCTTCCCTCCTTTCCTCTCTTTAAGGATATTGCTTTTCCGCCGTTTTTTATTTTCACAATCCTGATGAGATTTTGGGTCGGAGACAGATTATTGCAACTCACAAGTGCATATTTGACATCTCTGATGTTGCTGACTGAGGAAAGGCCACGTTAGGGCTACCAGTTGACGATGCGCGGGTGCGCGAGTGATTGTGTGTGTATGTTTTCATGTTAGTTCACTCTTTCATTAGAATGTGTTTGTGTGAGTGTGTGTGTGGCGAGGGTGTGATGGTGGGGAGAAAGTGTGATGGTGGGGAGAGGGTGTGATGGTGGGGAGAGGGTGTGATGGTGGGGAGAGGATGTGATGGTGGGGAGAGGGTGTGATGGTGGGGAGAGGGTGTGATGGTGGGGAGAGGATGTGATGGTGGGGAGAGGATGTGATTGTGGGGAGAGGGTGTGTTGGTGGGGAGAGGGTGTGATGGTGGGGAGAGGATGTGATGGTGGGGAGAGGGTGTGATGGTGGGGAGAGGATGTGATGGTAGGCAGAGGGTGTGATGGTGGAGAGAGGGTGTGTTGGTGGGGAGAGTGTGTGATGGTGGGGAGAGGGTGTGATGGTGGGGAGAGGGTGTGATGGTGGGGAGAGGGTGTGATGGTGGGGAGAGGGGTGTGATGGTGGGGAGAGGATGTGATGGTGGGGAGAGGGTGTGATGGTGGGGAGAGGGTGTGATGGTGGGGAGAGGATGTGATGGTGGGGAGAGGATGTGATTGTGGGGAGAGGGTGTGTTGGTGGGGAGAGGGTGTGATGGTGGGGAGAGGATGTGATGGTGGGGAGAGGGTGTGATGGTGGGGAGAGGATGTGATGGTAGGCAGAGGGTGTGATGGTGGAGAGAGGGTGTGTTGGTGGGGAGAGTGTGTGATGGTGGGGAGAGGGTGTGATGGTGGGGAGAGGGTGTGATGGTGGGGAGAGGGTGTGATGGTGGGGAGAGGGTAGGGAGAGGTTGTGATGGTAGGGAGAGGGTGTGATGGTGGGGAGAGGGTGTGATGGTGGGGAGAGGGTGTGATGGTGGGGAGAGGGTGTGATGGTGGGGAGAGGGTAGGGAGAGGTTGTGATGGTAGGGAGAGGGTATGATGGTGGGGAGAGGGTGTGATGGTGGGGAGAGGGTGTGATGGTGGGGAGAGGGTAGGGAGAGGTTGTGATGGTGGGGAGAGGTTGTGATGGTGGGGAGAGGGTGTGATGGTGGGGAGAGGGTGTGATGGTGGGGAGAGGGTGTGATGGTGGGGAGAGGGTCGGGCGAGGGTGTGATGGTGGGGAGAGGTTGTGATGGTGGGGCGCGGGTGTGATGGTGGGGAGCGGGTAGGGAGAGGGTGTGATGGTGGGGAGAGGGTGTGATGGTGGGGAGAGGGTGTGATGGTGGGGAGAGGGTGTGATGGTGGGGAGAGGGTGTGATGGTGGGGAGAGTGTGTGATGGTGGGGAGAGGGTGTGATGGTGGGGAGAGGGTCTGATGGTAGGGAGAGGGTGTGATTGTGGGGAGAGGGTGTGATGGTAGGGAGAGGGTGTGATAGTGGGGAGAGGGTGTGATGGTGGGGAGAGGGTGTGATGGTGGAGAGAGGGTGTGATGGTGGGGAGAGGATGTGATGGTGGGGAGAGGGTGTGATGGTGGGGAGAGGGTGTGATGGTAGGGAGAGGGTGTGATGGTGGGGAGAGGAGGTATGTGGTGAGTACTTTGCTGTTGTTGGCTGGGGAACTGACACTTTAGTTTTCATTTTAGTGTCTCCGGAAGGGACAGGAAAGGATGGAGTGCGGGGGGGGGGAGGGGGGGGTGGGAATTGTGTAATGTGTACCATATATATAATTTTTTTTATAAGTTAAGCTTTTTTTTTTTTTTTTTTTGTACATATTTTTCCACATATACTATTTTGTCTTTCATTAGTAGTACATTTTTATTATTATTATTATTATTATTATTATTATTATTATTATTATTATTATTATTATTATTATTATTATTATTATCAATATTATTATCTTGAATAGGGTGTAGGCCCTATGAGCTGTCCTTTGTACCGCAATGCTCATTGTGTCTGTGCCTCTAAGTTTTGGTGGTATTCGTCACTAAGCTGCTCTGTACTAGGCGTTCATTTTTTTTTAAACTTTGCTTTTTAACTTTCACTAGGCTGTAAGTAAAGTAAAGTCAAGTCACGGACCCTTTTCCACCCCTTCAGGCGTGTTGAGAACACAGGGTGATGTGGTCAACATCAAATCAGCCGCCTTTACCTCCCATGACTTTACCTGGTGCATATTTAAAGCTATGTCGACCTGGGAGCCAAGACCAATTTTGACAAAGGTCCGGTTCTGTCAGGACTTGAACCCCGCCGCTATACCACAGAGGTGTACTTTCACTAGGTTGTGTTTTGAATGATTTTCGATATCATCTCTCTCCCTTATCTTCTTCGAGTTCACTGGCTGCAAACTAAGGTAAAATGTTCTGTGTAGCACAGCTGTCTTCCTGTCGTACATTGATGTCACACCCAGGTTTGACTTAAGTTTGCTATAGAAGGAGTCAGTTGGAAGGGTATAGACAAGGAGAAATATGGTCGTGTCGATAGTGGTGATGATGATGATGTCTTGTTAGCTGCATGCTTTTAACGTGACTCTGATGCTTGAAAAAATAAGATGTCTGGAAACAACCGTTCTTCTATGTACTGTCTTTATTGTGATACTTCAGTAATGTCACAAACAACATCAATGATATTCTGAATGAACACTGTTTTAGCTCTATGGCTACATACTCTTGAGGTCGCGTAGTGTTCTTCATCTTTAGTTACTTTGTTAACTGATTCTAGTGTCTGTAACTGCCAACTGGCTTCTAGTGTTGTCTGGTACTAACGGTTTGATTGTCGACTTTAACATCTTAATAGTGTTTCTGTCTAATGTGTCTCTGTTAACCATGAATCCATGTTGTCTCTGTAGCTCGGTATGTCGTTTCATGTCTCCTCTCTAGTATATATCTTTGAGGCTACATGTGACTGGCTCCTCTTCTTCTAGTGTTGAGCTGGCATCTCCACAACTGAAGTCTCTCGACTGCGAGAGTCCATGAGACTAGACCCTCGTCCTCTGAGGCTTAACGGCTTAAGATTCTCTTTGAGGTTCAATGTTACTAGTCCCTCCTCTTCTAAGTCTCGTAGACTAAAGGTTGAAGATTCTTCCTAACTAGTCCCTCCTCTTCTAAGTCTAGCAGACTGAAGGTTACCCAAGTGGTTTATTACCCACTATTTATACTGAGAGGCTGGAATGCGTGGCATGTGTTTTGTACTCACTAACTGCTTCTAGAATGTTCTAGCACGGCTCAAAATGTTTACTATGTGCGTTCTCACGTGGGATTTTCAAATTACATCTCTATTGCATCAGATAACTCAGCACCAAAATAGGCCAAATAAATTGACAGTTGGCCGTCTAGGAGACTTCTAGAAAGGGTACTACTGCGTTCTATTTGTTAAAGGTTAGTTGCGTATTCTTTACAGGTCGTTGCAGAACCAACCCCAGCAGCCCTTGGCTGTTGTATGGTTTCTCTAGGCAAATTTACGTCCAGTTGTGTGACTTTGCTTTTCCTGGACGGTCGGCCCCCTGATACCACTGTCGAAATCAACGCAAGGCGCATGGCGGATCGAACCCGGCACCCCTTCATTACGAAGCGTTCGCATCGACTTAGCCACAGAGCCAACTCTCTTTGTTAGTGCACATTTAAAAAATATTACCTTAGATACTATTTATAGATTATTCATTTGCAAATATCAGTCTGCACGTGAAGGTTCTAGAAAGGAATGTCAAGGTTGCCAAGACCTGTTCATTCCAGTCCCTTTAACTAATATCCTACCTCCTGACAAACAAGTAATGACGTCTCCCTGTTACATTTGGATTTCCGTCTACTTCTGGACTTTGGTCTTGTTCCAGAAACGTGAGTTTTGTGTGCATATCCGTTTTACTGAACTGCCTTATTTTTATGCAGACTGTCAGTTCCTCGCTTCCTAGGCAGATGCACTCTGACTTCAAAGGAAACATCCCTGACTAGTCACTTTGTAGACATGCTTGTTATGGGCAGTAGGCCGATCCTATTTTCACCAAAATAGTGCCCTTGAATCCACACTGGGAATACTTATGATTCAGCATATTATTATTGTTACTTTTATTATTAGTACTAATAATACTATTATTATTCCCTCAAAGAGAGCCCCTTCCCCACATAAAATGTTCATAGGGGGCTGATCCGTCTCGGGGTATGGCGTCCGCCTCGAGTGCTGGAGGTTCCGGGTTTAGGCCCCGGTGAAAGTTGGGAATTTTTGCACGTGGACTTCTAAAAAATTTTCCTGGTCTCTATGTGGTAATATCGGACGTCCGTGTGTATTGTTGTGCACGTAACAAAAATCATTTGGCAGTTGGTCATCGAAAACAGTAGCCTAAGGGCATTGCCAAGTCAAAATTTGGAGTTATAAATCTACCCAAAATTACTTTAGGATCCCCGCCGCTGCTACTGAGTTCGTGCACTGCGCTGAGATATTTCGGACTGAGTTAGAAGTAGAACGGAGCAATTATGGGTAACTACCCCTGTGCCATGAAATTGATCAGTTGTATAAGCTAAACATTTCCAACCCCCACCCTTCCCTTTTCCCTACGTAATCGCCATCCAATTCTTTTCTAGGCGTTAGTGCTCCTGTTGCCAGTATTATTGAATTGTTATTTTGCTTAATTAATTAATTAAACAGTTACTTTACTTACTTAATTAATTAAACTGCTTCTTTGCTTAATCAATTCCACCAAGCCTTGCGGTGTACTGGTCATAAATTGTCAGCCCAGTATTTTAACAGACAAATTGGTACCCAGCGGGAAGTCGCTTTAACGCAATGGATACACGGTTCCCTCACGGTCCGAATGTCTGGGGTTTAAATCTATATCGAGTGCAACTTGTATAAAATTACCTTGGTGGATCCCAGGGACTCTGGAAGCTGGAGGTTAAGACATGATGATATCGGGAAAGAAACTGGGATAGAATAAGTACTAAACTACATCAAGAAACAACAGATCAAATTGTTCGGATACCTGTCAAGACTACTACCAGATAGTGTACCCCACTGAACCAGTGTTGCCACTTTGGATGTTTTACATCCAGATTTAGATGTTTTTCCTTGCATTTAGATGGCTTTTTTTTAAGTTTAGATGGTAGATGTTTCTCTAGATTTTTTTAATGTGGAGTGAATTTTTCAAATCTAACCTAAGAAAAAGGATTAAATTTGACCTCTTGAATGCTGTCTTGACAATAAAATTCAGCCTGATAAGAGTAGGAAAAGGCTTTTCCACTTAAAAGCTCCCTGATTGGGTATTAAAAGAAATTGGAACAGCGAAAACATACCAGAGTTATTTTGGATCTGAAGCTTTAACTTCATCATCCAAACTAAGTTTATCCTATGGATCTTGTGAGGTAGACTTCAGTAAAGATGAAGACATGATTCTATAGGGTTAGTCATATCAATTGCTATGTAATTTGTGATTTTTTTCTATTTGGATGTTTTTTTCTAGATGTTTTTAGATATTTTCGACTCCGTTTTGGATGTTTTTTGTCAAAGAAAAGTGACAATACTGCACTGAACCCTGTTAATTAGACATAATGCCAAGAGAAACACCTGTGCAAGCTAAACTTTACGGGAAAGAAAGAAAGAAAGAAAGAAAGAAAGAAAGAAAGAAAGAAAGAAAGAAAGAAAGAAAGAAAGAAAGAAAGAAAGAAAGAAAGAAAGAAAGAAAGAAAGAAAGAAAGAAAAGAAAGAGAAGAAAGAAAAAGAAAGAAAGAAAGAAAGAAAGAAAGAAAGAAAGAAAAGAAAGAAAGAAAGAAGGAAAGAAAGAAAAGAAAGAAAGAAAGAAAGAAAGAAAGAAAGAAAGAAAGAAAGAAAGAAAGAAAGAAAGAAAGAAAGAAAGAAAGAAAGAAAGAAAGAAAGAAAGAAAGAAAGAAAGAAAGAAAGAAAGAAAGAAAGAAAGAAAGAAAGAAAGAAAGAAAGAAAGAGAGTAGAAGACAGAAAGCAAGATATGCAGAAAAAAAGAAAGAAAAAAAATAAGGTAAGAAAGAAAGAAAAAAAGAAGGAAAGAAAGAAAGAAAGAAAGAAAGAAAGAAAGAAAGAAAGAAAGAAAGAAAGAAAGAAAGAAAGAAAGAAAGAAAGAAAGAAAGAAAGAAAGAAAGAAAGAAAGAAAGAAAGAAAGAAAGAAAGAAAGAAAGAAAGAAAGAAAGAAAGAAAGAAAGAAAGAAAGAAAGAAAGAAAGAAAGAAAGAAAGAAAGAAAGAAAGAAAGAAAGAAAGAAAGAAAGAAAGAAAGAAAGAAAGAAAGAAAGAAAGAAAAAAGATGATGATGATGATGAAGGAGAAGAAGAAGAATAGGAAGAAGAAAGTGGAGGATGAAAAGGAAAAAAAAGAAGGTAAACAGCAACCGCAGCAGCAATAAAGAAGAACAAATATAAAAACGAAAGAAAAAATCTGTGAACGCATTGATTACTAACACCCAGCTCTGCAAAAGACATCATCAGCCTTGCCTAACAAAATACGCTACAACACCCCTTTCTATCCCTTTAAAAATTATTCACTGAACGCGTCTTTCACGTGCCTCACTCGCCAGAACTGTGAAACAGAAACCGCAACGGATTCGAGAATTCCTGCAGAATTATGGGTCTCAAATTTTTAAATTACAGAAGCTTACTCACACTCGAAAGCATGCCGGCTTCATACAAACGCTCACCCGAGTGCTCACGTTTGAAGCTGTTCACTGCACTTGACCTTTCAAGGCCAAGCACATTCGTCAGCGTTTGTTGTTGTGATCTTGAACGGGTCTAGCACAGACTTTTGCCAGATGTTTCCCAAACGTAAGATGTCTGTGTCGAACGTCTGTTTTTACCTGCAGCTAGATTGCACATTTAAAATGAAACACAGCCCGGCTCTCTAGCGTAGTTGGCTAAACCGGATTGCGCGGAGACCGGGTGACGAACTCCTTGTGGTCCGGGTTCAATCCCGGGGGTGGGCAGGATAGCCACATTTTCTCCCAGATTTACGGTATTTACAATGAAATCAAGGCCGAAAGGTTGCGATATCCATAATACCGAGCCTAAGGGTTTACAACTCATGGCTGCTGGATACTAAAACAAACAAACAAACAAACAACAAAATGAAGTACAACCTGGAGGGTCTCGCCTGAGGATCAAAAGGTCGTGGGTTCGGTTCCTGACGAAGACCAGATTTTTTTTAATGACCTTGGCTCCCAGGTCGACCTTGCCTTGAGTGGGTACAAGGTGCAGACCTGGGAAGTAAAGGCAACCGGCGTGATGCAGACCACATTTCCCACCAAGTGTCGTTTGGTCTATAAAATATAGGTCTAGTCCTGTATATTCAAGACGCCTGAGGGGCGTGGAAAAGGGTCCTTTTACACGCGGAGGGTGGGTGGAAGAGGGGTTGAGGGGGGGGGGGGAATTTCGAAAGGAGTTTAAACGTTTAAATACCTTAAGACCAACGTGTGTGAAAATGCTGGTATATTGCTTCTCAGTGAAATAAGCTAAGTGTCTGCGAAATTATGTTTATGATTCCTATGCCTTTTATCTCACAATCGACAACCCCCCAGCCCCTCTTTTTCCCAGCCCATCCAACTTAAGATAAGTCGTTCTTTCCGTTGTTATTGCATGTAGCTCAACCTGTGTCATCCCTATCTTTGTAACTTCACTCTCTAGTTTCATTCTCCACGTTTTTTTTTTTTTTTTTTGACTGTCTTTATTCTTTTTACAATGTGGGTTCCAGTGCAAAGACCTCTAAATATACTCTTATCTGTGTTTTATCAAGTGTGTCTTATCCAAGGCTAGCGTCTTCTCTTCACCTCTTGATTCTCTGGAACGTGTTCAGTTTTATTCCGAACTAGACGTTAGTGTTTCTTTAATAACACTCTTGTATTTCAGACAGACTATAGACAGACAGACAGACAGACAGACAGACACACACACACACACACACACAAACAGACAGACAGACAGAGAAGAAAGAATGGATGAACGAAGGAACGCAAGAGAGAAAAAAGAAGAGAAGAATAAAGAAAGAAAGGAACACCTACATCCATCTTTATATGGGTCTCATAGGACCCTTCATTGAATCCCCAAGAGAACCATTATCCCATCTAGATACATCCCACTTCAGTTTATCACTATATCACAAGAGAAGAAAACTATTGCACACACCGACAATATTTATCAATGCGAAAACAGCTACGGGTTTTCCCACACTATCCGAACATAACCGATCTCAGAGCTTTCCAAACTTTTCGTGCTAGAGACGCACATTTTAGACAAACATAGTTTATAGGCATATTAATTCAGTCTATTAAAAAGTAAAAGTAAAGGACCCTTTACTACGCCTTATAGGGCATATAGGGCTAGACCTATAATTTTATAGACCAATCGGCACAAGATGGGTGATGTGGTCAGCATCACGCCGGCCACCTTTACTTCCCGGGACTGTAAACGGTCCCCACTCAAGGCTGGGTCGTCCTGGGAGTCAAGGTCATTTCTGAAAAAAAGTCTGGCTCCGACAGCGAGCGAACCCACGACCTTCCGATCCGCACGCCAGCGTCATTCAGTCTATTAGCAAACTCAAAATTGAACTAACCCCACATAAGAGATACTGATACACACATAGCGTTACGCTTGTGCGACACAGCTTCACTCTACAGGCGACACAAAAATGTGGCACAACAGTTTTGAAAGCTCTGGTGTGTGCATTCATGGAGTATTGGTTTCTCATTGTATACCCCAGGGCAGCCTGCCGTGTGTGCGATGCCTTGGATCAATCTAATACAATTCTCTCTATAAATGGCATCAAATGCAGGTTCTTCTTTGCAAAATTTCCAATTTCGCAGCACACACGCACACTTTATTGCGTGTACATTTCTTTAGAATGGGCATTCATTTTCAATTCTCTTTCGTTTCAAATTCTTTAGCGGTTTTGTTTTTTAAAGAGCCTTGAAATATCGCAGTCTTTGCAGATTTGTTCTTAATGTCTGTGAGTACAATATATACAAGGCTGGGTTGAGACTTATGAGAGCTAGGAAATATAAACCATTGAGACCCCAACCCATTCAAATTATACCAGCTAATCTCAGAAAACTTTAAGAATCTATAAGTTATTAAAAAGTCGACCCAGCCTTGAGTGGGTACCGGGTGCAGTCCCGGGAAGTAAAGGCGGCCGGCGTGATGCTGACCACATCACCCATCTTGTGCCGATTGGTCTATAAAAATATAGGTGTAGCCCTATACGCCCTATACGCCTTAAAGGCGTGGAAAAGGTTCAGAAGTTATTAAAAGGTGAAAGCTGACACTCATCAAACTGATTATTTTATTCAGTCTAAAAAGGATACAGCAGGTTAAAATAAATAAAAGCCTGAGATAGTATACCTACAATGATATTAACAAAGTTAGAAAGCTTCTGTGATCCTTTTGAAAACATAGTTGCACCTTTCTGTTTTTACAGACAATAGTGTTTTTTTTTTAGGAACGCTATGTTATCAATACCCAATATTTACACTGTCTTCAGAAGACAATAGAAGGCGAGGGGGAGGGGCGTCGATGGTCTTGTCGTATACCCGGAAGGGGGGGGGGCACCTGAAAAAGGCTGGAGATCACTGATTTAGAGGGAGGAACGAATGAACGAACGAAAGCACTTTAGTTTACAAAGGGTCAAAAATTAGGCACGCAGACCCATCTTACATTCGTCCCTACTCAACACTTATCTTTCTCACAGCAATTATATTTGATCTATTAGGCATGTTATGTTTATAGAACAGTTTACATATATGAGCATCAAGTAAAACGGAAGGCGGAAATGGGGTAGCGTGATGATGATGGACCAACGGCCCCTTAGCAAGTAAAAAGTGAAGTAAAAGTAAAGGACCCTTTTCCACGCCTTTCAGGTGTATTGGGTATATAGGGCTAGACCTAATTTTTATAAACCAACGGCACAAGATGGGCGAAGTGGTCAGCATCACGCCAAACGCCATTTTGTCGTGAAAAACAATTTAATAAGGGTTTGTTAAAATCGTATGTTTTGACCGAACGGCTCAAATACTGCAGCCTAGCTGTAAACCACAACACAACCTGCGGACCGCCCGTTTTAAGGACGAACGCAGAAAGAAGACGAAGACGGCTGATATGCTTCATTTCGCTAGTTAGCCAGCATTCACCGTGCAATGTTTTCTGCGCCCTTTGCTTGGCTGGCCGAATATCTGTGTGCACACATCTGGATAACGTCAACGCCCTTTTATTACTCACTCTTACTTCAGCGTGCAGGCCTTCATACGGATAGATAAAACAGCCTTGGGTCTGACAAAGACGGGTGGAGAGGGAGGTCGGGATGAAACCCAACATACATCTGTGCATTGCTAGCGGGGTTGGTTGTAGTTGGGGAAAGGGGGGCAGGGAACTTTGTGGTCTTACGGAGATTGTGGATGCAATGGAAAGGTGAAAAATTTTCTAAACACACACACACACGCGTGCGCGCACACACACACACACACATACAGACACTTCCATGTTTAGCATGGAAGTTACATGTGTAGATCTGTATGTATGGTTGGCCATGTATTTGTAAGGAAAATTGTGTATTCAAATTTGTAGAAATTTAATTGTTGTGCATATACCTAGCAACAAACATATAAACCTACATACGACAGAAAGAAAGAAAGAAAGAAAGAAAGAAAGAAAGAAAGAAAGAAAGAAAGAAAGAAAGAAAGAAAGAAAGAAAGAAAGAAAGACAGAAAGACAGAAAGAAAGACAGACAGACAGACAGACAGACAGACAGACAGACAGACAGACAGACAGAAAAAAGAAAGAAAGAAAGAAAGAAAGAAAGAAAGAAAGAAAGAAAGAAAGAAAGAAAGAAAGAAAGAAAGAAAGAAAGAAAAAGAAAGAAAGAAAGAAGAAAGAAAGAAAGAAAAGAAAGAAAGAAAGAAAGAAAGAAAGAAAGAAAGAAAGAAAGAAAGAAAGAAAGAAAGAAAGAAAGAAAGAAGAAAGAAAGAAAAGAAAGAAAGAGAAAGAAAGAAAGAAGAAAGAAAGAAAAAGAAAGAAAGAAAGAAAGAAAGAAAGAAAGAAAGAAAGAAAGAAAGAAAGAAAGAAAGAAAGAAAGAAAGAAAGAAAGAAAGAAAGAAAGAAAGAAAGAAAGAAAGAAAGAAAGAACTTGACAGGAAGATATGAAAAAAGAGGGGATGGAAGTAAAGAGGAAAGGAAATAGCAAGAGATTTAGGGAGAAAGGGGATATAGAGAGGCGGAATTGAGAACTACTGTTGGTGAGGGGGCGGGGGGGGGGGGTGGCGCCGCCAAAAAAAATGTGGAGAAAGACCAAGAAAAAATGATTGGAAAAGAAGCTAGAGGAAGCATGAGGAGTCAGATAGAGAGAGAGAGAGAGAGAGAGAGAGAGAGAGAGAGAGAGAGAGAGAGAGAGAGAGAGAGAGAGAGAGAGAGAGAGAGAAGAGATAAGAATAACAGATGAGAACGAGCACGACATTGCACTGCACAGAATTATACTATTAGGAGTAAATACACGTAAATTGCAACATAAATCATTAACGGACACTCCCGAACAAAGAGACAAAGGCGAATCTACAGAGTTCAAGGGACAACATTGTGATACTGAGGAGGAGTCGATGAAAACATGAGTTATTAAAAACAGACTAGGGTAGCCCCAGAGGATAGATAGAGAAAACAAATGAGTAGGTTAGCTAGTGTGTGGGTGAATAGGTGAGTTGAAGAGAGGGCGAGTGTAATGGGTGGGTGAAGTAGTGAGTGTGTTGTTTGGTTGGAGGGAGGGCGAGTGTAATGGGTGGGTGAAGTAGTGAGTGTGTTGTTTGGTTGAAGGGAGGGCGAGTGTAATGGGTGGGTGAAGGAGTGAGTGTGTTGTTTGGTTGAAGGGAGGGTGAGTGAGTGAGTAGGTAAGTGACGGAGTTGGTTGGTGTGTGAGTGAGGAGTGTGTGAATGAGTGGGTTGTTTGGTTGGTGGTGGAGTGAGTGGGTGAGTTAATGGGTTGATGGGCGAGTGAGTTGGTTGATGGGTGAGTTAGTGAGAAAATAAACGAGTGCGTGAGTGAGTGAGTGAGTGAGTGAGTGAGTGAGTGAGTGAGTGAGTGAGTGAGTGAGTGAGTGAGTGAGTGAGTGAGTGAGTGAGTGAGTGGGTGAGTGAGTGAGTGAGTGAGTGAGTGAGTGAGTGAGTGAGTGAGTGAGTGAGTGAGTGGGTGGGTGAGTGAGTGAGTGTATTAGTTGGCGGGTGGGTGAGCGAGTAGGTGAATGAAGTTGGAAAATTACTAAAGTGGAATAGTGACTAAATGAGTGAGTGAGTGATAGAGAGAGTGACTTAGTGAGTTTGTTAATTGAATAAGATTGTGACTGAAGTGAGAAAGTCAGTGTCTGAGTGAGTGAGTGAGCAAGTGAGCGAGCGAAAGAGTGAGTGAGTGAGTGAGTGAGTGAGTGAGTGAGTGAGTGAGTGAGTGAGTGAGTGAGTGAGTGAGTGAGTGAGTGAGTGAGTGAGTGAGTGAGTGAGTGAGTGAGTGAGTGAGTGAGTGAGTGAGTGAGTGAGTGAGTGAGTGAGTGAGTGAGTGAGTGAGTAAGAGAATGAGTGAGTAAGTGAGTGACTGAGTGAGTGAGTGAGTTCATGGGTGAGTGTATTAGTTGGCGGGTGGGTGTGCGAATAGGCGAATAAAGTTGGAAAATTACTAAAGTGGAATAGTGACTGAATGAGTGAGTGAGTGAGTGAGTGAGTGAGTGAGTGAGTGAGTGAGTGAGTGAGTGAGTGAGTGAGTGAGTGAGTGAGTGAGTGAGTGAGTGAGTGAGTGAGTGAGTGAGTGAGTGAGTGAGTGAGTGAGTGAGTGAGTGAGTGAGTGAGTGAGTGAGTGAGTGATAGAGAGAGTGACTTAATGAGTTTGATAATTGAATAAGAGAGTAACTGAAGTGAGAAAGTCAGTGTTTGAGTGAGTGAGTGAGTAAGTGAGCGAGCGAAAGAGCGAGTGAGTGAGTGAGTGAGTGAGTGAGTGAGTGAGTGAGTGAGTGAGTGAGTGAGTGAGTGAGTGAGTGAGTGAATGAGTGAGTGAGTAAGTGAGCGAGCGAAAGAGTGAGTGAGTGAGTGAGTGAGTGAGTGAGTGAGTGAGTGAGTGAGTGAGTGAGTGAGTGAGTGAGTGAGTGAGTGAGTGAGTGAGTGAGTGAGTGAGTGAGTGAGTGAGTGAGTGAGTGAGTGAGTGAGTGAGTGAGTGAGTGAGTGAGTGAGTGAGTGAGTGAGTGAGTGAGTGAGTGAGTGAGTGAGTGAGTGAGCGAGTAAGCGAGCGAATGAGTGAGTGAAGTTAGTAAGGTAGGAGAGTCACTGAAGTGAGTTAGTGAGGAAAAATGACTGAGTGAGTGAGTTAGTGTATGAGTGAGTGAATGAGTGAGCCAGTGACTGAGAAAGATCAGAAGACTTCTAGACCACGCAATGTAAAATTCTTGCTCCTTTTGTTTCTAAAGGGCAAACATCACGCCCCATTTGATTCATTTCCGCATCTGTTCGTTTTCATTAATTTAAGACAACCCGCTGCTCCCTCATAGGGCGCTCACAGATCAGATCTGTCACACAGCCGGATTTCGCTAATTATTATTGAGAGTTAACTTTTCAGTTCTCATGCAGTGCAGATTATTGGCATGAATATCAGACCATATACATGTGTATATATATATTTATATATATATATATATATATATATATATATATATATATATATATATATATATATATATGATGTAAATTTTATTACTGTATTCTTTAAATAAATTGTTGTTTGTTTTTTAAACCGTCTGTGGCGTTACTGCAACATATACTGCTACAGTTAATTGTTTTCCATATTACAGCTCTATTCGAGATTGATTCTACATTGTTAACAGTATCAGGATGAGGCACTTGAGTATCAGGAAATTACGACATAAATTGTTGACCAAACACATTCTAATACCTGCCACCGTTAAAGAACACATAAGGTTAGTTGCGAATCCTTTACAGGACGTTAAAGAACCAACCCCAGCAGCCCCTGGCTGTTGTGTGGTTTCTCTAGGCAAATTACGTCCAGTAGTTTGCCATTTTGCGCTGGGCGGTCGGCCCCCTGGTACCACTGTCGAAACCAACCCAAGGCGCATGGCCCGCAGCTGGGATCGAACCCGGTACCCCGGCATTAGGAAACGTTCGCATCGACTTAGCCACAAAGCCGACAAAGAACACATGTTCAACCAAAAATACTCTTTCATCAATAGGTAACATCTGTAGAGCTAAGATCAGTTACTAATACGCCGGTTTATTGCAGTAATATTTTAAACTAACAATTACATGGCACTTGAAACATGACTTAATACACAATTTAATTACGGTGCGCAAATAATTCATTTCAAAAGCCTACGGTTAATAAATTTACATTACTGCACACTTTCAGTCAAGTGTCGAGAGAAGAATCAATGTGGTCATCGCTCGATGGGTAGCATTGGATATTGTTATTTTGTGTCGATGTTTAAAGTCTCTAATGTTATCTGTACATATTGTATGGATGTAAGTGTCTCTGTATAAATAAATGTGTGTGTGTGTGCGTGTGTGTGCGTGCGTGTGTGCGTGTGTGTGTGTGTGCGTGCATGTGTGTGTGTGTTACTTCTCCGGAAAGGAACACACTCATAGACAATATTGTAGTTCAGAAATTAAATTTTTAAACGGCATAACGGTTTCCGGAAAAGGAACCTAGTTGGCTGTATTCTAAGCTTATCCTAGGAACCTTAAAACCGCTTCGATGCGGATTTGAACCCCAGGCCTTGGGGCCAGCAGGTTAGTGTTACGAGCTATCAGACGAGGACACCAAAGGCTGCTTCTGACAGTGAAAGACACTTTCGAATACCCATGATCAGCTACGTCATGGGTTCAAATCCGTACGGTAGAAAAAAAAAACATTTGTTCAAACATGACCTGAGCACCCAGGTTGACCCAGCCTTAAATGGGTCTCAGGTGTAGTCCAGGGAATTACATGCGGCAGTATGATGGTGATCACATCACCCACTAGGTGACTGGCCTATAAATATAAAAGTCTAGCCTTATATACCCATTCAAATGACCTGGGCTACGAGGTCGACCCAGCCTTGAGTGGGTACCGGCTGCAGTCCAGGAAAGTAAAGGTGGTCGACGTGATGCTGACCACATAACCCATCTTGTGCCGTTGGTCTATAAAATATAGGTCTAGCCCTATATGCCCTATACGCCTAAATGCGTGGAAAAGGGTCATTTACTTCACTTGTTCAACAAGCAGAAGAGAGAGAAGTACAGTAGGCGGTGTGACTGACTGACTTACTGACCTTCTACCCCACCAGGACATCACACAAGTGATAAACACCTGATGACACAATGTGTCACCAAGTGGATGAGGATCACCGTGGAGAGGTCCCAGAAACCGCGTTCAGCCTTTAGGCCATATTTATGGCCAGGCTATTTTGCGGCCCCTGGCAAAGCCAGAGTAGGGCTTCAAATAACGAAAAATTTCATCCTGAAACGGAAGGGAGTACAAACCTGAGGCGGTGTGTTCTAGTGCTTTATATACATCCGCAACCCTAATGGTTCAAGGGTTACCTTATGTTATGTGGGTAACTAAAACAGATACTGGTAGTGCCGCAAGTAAAATTGTAAGGTATATTGTTAAAGATGGCTCATGATCCATTTTGCCATTAGCCTTTCATTATCTCAAGTTTCCTTTTGCTCCAACATTCCAAAAGAAATAAAAAGTCTATACGTGTCTACAAAGAATCAATCTGCAATTCATCCGATCTCTGAAATATGCAAACATATCAGGCTTTCGTTTCTTTGAGAACGATTCCTTTTCAAATCTCCCTAACGCGGCAATTCCACGATTTCTGGCAATGAATTCCTGATCCTAGTATCAAATCGTTTCTGTAGAGTTCCTTTCAAAATGTGAACATGAGATCGTTTCTGTAGAACTCCATTCAAAATGTGAACATTGCCACCCCATTATCGCTTTCTCTATCAGCACCTTCCAGAATCCGTTTCCCCTCACACACATTTCCACACCCACTTCCACCCCCCCCCCCCCACAAATACAAGATACATCCTACACTTCGCGCCGACGCAAAGAAAACTTCGGCCCCTGTCCCCACACCCCACCAAAAACAATTTTATTTTTATATGCAAAAATTAGGGCTTCATGGTCCTTAAACCTCCCTTCCCTAAAAAATAATGTCCTAATGTAAAAAAAAAAACGCCTTTATGTCTACTAGACATATAGGGCTAGACCTATATATTGTATAGACCGATCCGCACTCTTTCACGCCGGCCGCCTCAGTTCCCAGGACTTTACCAATTTAAGGCTGGGTCAATCTGGGAGACAAGCGTCAATTTTCTTTTTTTTCAAGAGCCTGAGCTCACAATCTTTAGAACCGCAGACGAGCTTCTGTCCCTTACACCACACGTTGTCGATAACTTGATCTATAAGCATTTGTTTATAGTAATAGGTGAACTTTTCCTTAATTTACAAGACGCATTGATAGTTATATAAACTGTGTGTTAAATGCTTAACTACTACCAAAGAAAGAAAGAAAGAAAAGAAAGAAAGAAAAGAAAGAAGAAAGAAAGAAAGAAAGAAGAAAGAAAGAAAGAAAAGATAGGAAAAGAAAGAAAGAAAAGAAAGAAAGAAAGAAAGAAAGAAAAGAAAGAAAGAAAAGAAAGAAAGAAAGAAAGAAAGAAAGAAAGAAAGAAAAGAAAGAACGAAAGAAAGAACAGAAAAAAGAAAGAAAGAAAAAAGAAAGAAAAGAAAGAAAGAAAGAAAGAAAGAAAGAAAGAAAGAAAGAAAGAAAGAAAGAAAGAAAGAAAAGAAAGAAAGAAAGAAAGAAGAAAGAAAAAGAAAGAAAGAAAGAAAGAAAAGAAAGAAAGAAAGAAAGAAAGAAAGAAAGAAAGAAAGAAGAATGAAAGAAAGAAAAGAAAGAAAGAAAGAAAGAAAGAAAGAAAGAAAGAAAGAAAGAAAAGAAAGAAAAAAAGAAAGAAAGAAAGAAAGAAAGAAAGAAAAGAAAGAAAGAAGAAAGAAAGAAAGAAAGAAATAAAGAAAGAAAGAAAGAAAGAAAAAGAAAGAAAGAAAGAAGAAAGAAAGAAAGAAAGAAGAAAGAAAGAAAGAAAGAAAGAAAGAAAGAAAGAAAGAAAGAAAGAAAGAAAAGAAAAGATGAAAAGAAAGAAAAGAAGAAAAGAAAGAAAGAAAGAAAGAAAGAAAGAAAGAAAGAAAGGAGAAGAAAGAAAGAAAGAAAGAAAGAAAGAAAGAAAGAAGAAAGAAAGAAAGAAAAGAAGAAAGAAAGAAAGAAAGAAAGAAAGAAAGAAAGAAAGAAAGAAAAAAAGAAAGAAAGAAAGAAAGAAAGAAAGAAAGAAAGAAAGAAAGAAAGAAAGAAAGAAAGAAAGAAAGAAAGAAAGAAAGAAAGAAAGAAAGAAAGAAAGAAAGAAAGAAAGAAAGAAAGAAAGAAAGAAAGAAAGAAATGTTTATTATAATTATTATTACCGTTATGTTCTGAGTGGTGAAAACAATTATATGCTTGAAAAGATACGAAATGTGTAGACAAATGCTCAAAAAAGAAAAAGTCAAAAATGTGATGGTTGTGGGGCGGCTCTTCTACTCAGTATTGTTGAGTGAGGGATGAATAACCCACACACCCCACACCCCCCCCCCCAACTCCTTTTTTTTACCCAAGCAGTGTGGGGGGGGGGGTAACAGGTACAGTTGAAAGGAGGGTATAGAGAGAAAAATGGACATATAAAAGTAGAGAGAGATAGAGGAGAAGAATAATAGTTAAAGGATGTATAGGTAGATAAAAGGATCTCTTAGCTTTGTTCCGCATCTATGTCTTTGTGTGTTGACTCTTGGGGTCAATGTCACCAGGGGTGTTATATTATATTATGTAGCGACGACATTCTTATTCTCAAGTGACTCTATATCTCCTTATTCCTCTGTTGTGTTTCTTTCCTTCTGTTTTCTTCTTGTAGTATGCGTTGAACTATTTTTTGGCCAACACTATGCTATCAATGTCAAACGTGGACACTTACATCCTCCATTGAACGTAAAATTGTGACAACTGAGATGAAATGCCTTGGAAGAGCTGCAGGAGTTTCAAGGAAAGACAGAATACGAAATCATGAAATCAGACGAATGCTAGGAATAAAGCTAGGAATAAACAAATAAAGTGGTTTGGATACCTGACAAGAATGCCCTGGTACTATCTGCCATAGCGAGCCACACTAAAACGTTACAACGGGTATAGAGCGAGTGGAAGACCTCGGAAAAAATGGAGTGATGGCATTAAGAACAGCCTTACAGAAATGAACATCAGTCTTAATAGTGCTCTTGACAGAGTTCATCAACGAACATTACATCTCCCCCCGACACTTCGATGAGGTACAAGGTGGAAGAGAAGAAGAAGAATGCGTGACTGTAATCAGTAATGTCACATTAGTGAGCTCAATGTGCCTAAGCTTATATCTTTCAGGGCCTATGACCTCCTCACTTCCCCTCACTCCTAATTCTCCATTGCTACCAAATCTCAGAAACCCCCAGCGCTAGTCCCTAAATTGCTTGGTCTGTAATTGCAGGAAGGCACCGCCGGCGCTATCATTAAGCCAATTTGGTAACCGCCTCGTAGGCGGACATCGGCATGGCACAGTACCCCGACCTCTGAGAAGTTATATATGAATGTAGATAGTCTTCCACGGGGATAAACCTGGCCAGACCTTAGCGCAACACGAGTCGAAATTTTAGGAAATCGCCCCATTACAGTCTTACCAGAGAGCATTCTTGTCGTGTGCGTGTGCGTGTGTGTTTTTCCTTTATTATTAGTTTTATTGTATATTTCTTTCGCTTCCCCCATCTTCCACGGTAGATTGTTTTTCAGTGTTTTGTTCCCTCTTTCCGTATTCTCGTTTTACAAACTTTGGTTTAGATTTTGTTTTTTTCCCTGTGCCACGGGTATCGCGCTTGCGATTTATTATTTCCGTTCTGTAGACCCCTCCCCTCCCCATTTTTTTTTTGGGGGGGGGGGAGGGGGTGGGGGTGGGGGGGGGGTGGGGGTGGGGGGCTATTGTAGAAACTTTCACTTTTTATGTGTGTAACGCCCGTTGGCTTCTTGGTTACATGTTGTATTCATTCATTTCTCGACACATCAGGCTTGCCATTCTAAACACTATTAATCTAACCCGACCTGTTTCGTCGCTTTGTTGCTTTGTAACTTTGGAGTTATGAACACAGTTTCATAATCCCAACATATCATTCTGCTGCTGGCGATTAGACAGATTTAGCTAGTGTGTTGTTACTTTTTTTTTCCAGGACAATCGACCGTTTAGAGGGCAACGGCAAACTCATTTAGGTAAAAACTATAATAAATACAAAGCTATTTAATTTCGACTGTATTGCAAACTACTTCTTCTTCTGTCTGCTATCCCCCAACAGGGCATAGGCCTGTCACGTAGCCGGCAAAACACCCCTACGCTTATTCTTCAGTCCATAGTCTGTAACCAACTATGCAAATGAACTAAATTTAAATGTGGACTATTCCACCATAAGTAAATAGTAATTCTTGAATTATTAAGTATGGGTCCGGATATGGGAGACTGGGCCTTATTCCATCCTTAATCTATTAGAGGTGAGTTATATTGTAATTTCACTCACAGGTAAGTGATTATCATGAGCGGCGAAGCCATTTTCCATGGCCGAACCAACGTCTAATTTGGCGGAAGGTATCGTTCCCGCTTCTGGCTCGGCAAAGGTTTGGATATTGGCGCCATTCTCGATGTGACTCCCGAAGCCAGAATACGGACTGAAAGTATTCTCTGTCAACTGTTATATATCTGCTTTGAAATATACTCTGTTCACCAAGGGAATTTGAGAAGAGTATGGGTAAGTTGTACGCTAATTATCTTTTGTTAAGTCCTATTTACTTGATGCATCACCAAGGCTTGTACAGGTATGTGATCTTGTCTGGGTCAGGTCAGATTTGGACCCATATTGTCGGGCAATTCCAGTGGTAAAGTACAACTTTATACTGATAAAGGATGTTTCCTTATATTGAATAATTGACTGACATTAACCCTTTGGAATGATGTGTCTTTTTCAAATGAAAATGCCATGGCTAACTGATGTGGAGTCGGCTCTGTGGGATGCCGGGTTCGATCCCAGCTACGGGCCATGCGCCTTGCGTTGGTTTCGACAGTGGTATCAAGAAAGCCGACCGTCCAGGTAGCAATGGCAAACTACTGGACGTAAATTTGCCTAGAAAAACCACACAACAGCCAGGTTCTGTTGGGGTTGGTTCTACAACGTCCTGTAAAAGATACGCAACTATCCAACCAACTGATGTGGGGGACATATACAGTAGCAGCAGGGATCAAGGTCTGACAGTGACTGTGAAGTCTCTGTTTGTTTCGTGGATAATCCTGGCACTTCTTTTGAAACGACCAGAAATGCAAATACTTGCGGCGGTTCTGTTGGAAATGTAAACAAGAAGTATCAACAGTGGTGGAGAGTTGGTAAATGTCCGTCTGTTATGTTTTCCTAACTTGAATATTTGAGTGCTCAGTGGGCAGCTATCTTCATATTGGTGTCCTTTAACGGAAGAATAACAGTCCTTTAATGGAAGAATAACAGTCCTTTAATGGAAGATTAACAGTCCTTTAATGAAAGAATAACAGTCCTTTAACGAAAGAATAACAGTCGTTTAACGAAAGAATAACAGTCCTTTAATGGAAGAATAACAGTCCTTTAACGGAAGAATAACAGTCCTTTAACGGAAGAATAACAGTCCTTTAATGAAAGAATAACAGTCCTTTAATGGAAGAATAACAGTCCTTTAATGAAAGAATAACAGTCCTTTAATGGAAGAATAACAGTCCTTTAATGAAAGAATAACAGTCCTTTAATGGAAGATTAACAGTCCTTTAATGGAAGATTAACAGTCCTTTAATGCAAGAATAACAGTCCTTTAATGGAAGAATAACAGTCCTTTAATGAAAGAATAACAGTCCTTTAATGGAAGAATAACAGTCCTTTAATGAAAGAATAACAGTCCTTTAACGAAAGAATAACAGTCCTTTAATGGAAGAATAACAGTCCTTTAACGGAAGAATAACAGTCCTTTAATGAAAGAATAACAGTCCTTTAATGGAAGAATAACAGTCCTTTAACGGAAGAATAACAGTCCTTTAATGGAAGAATAACAGTCCTTTAATGGAAGAATAACAGTCCTTTAATGAAAGAATAACAGTCCTTTAATGGAAGAATAACAGTCCTTTAATGAAAGAATAACAGTCCTTTAATGGAAGATTAACAGTCCTTTAATGGAAGATTAACAGTCCTTTAATGGAAGAATAACAGTCCTTTAATGGAAGAATAACAGTCCTTTAATGGAAGAATAACAGTCCTTTAATGGAAGAATAACAGTCCTTTAATGAAAGAATAACAGTCCTTTAACGGACGAATAACAGTCCTTTAATGAAAGAATAAGTCCTTTAATGGAAGAATAATAGTCCTTTAATGGAAGAATAACAGTCCTTTAATGAAAGAATAACAGTCCTTTAATGAAAGAATAACAGTCCTTTAATGGAAGAATAACAGTCCTTTAATGGAAGAATAACAGTCCTTTAATGAAAGAAAAACAGTCCTTTAATGGAAGATTAACAGTCCTTTAATGGAAGAATAACAGTCCTTTAATGAAAGAATAACAGTCCTTTAATAGAAGAATAACAGTCCTTTAATGGAAGAATAATAGTCCTTAAATGGAAGAATAACAGTCCTTTAATGAAAGAATAACAGTCCTTTAATGAAAGAATAACAGTCCTTTAATGGAAGAATAACAGTCCTTTAATGGAAGAATAACAGTCCTTTAATGAAAGAAAAACAGTCCTTTAATGGAAGATTAACAGTCCTTTAATGGAAGAATAACAGTCCTTTAATGAAAGAATAACAGTCCTTTAATGGAAGAATAACAGTCCTTTAATGGAAGAATAACAGTCCTTTAATGAAAGAAAAACAGTCCTTTAATGGAAGATTAACAGTCCTTTAATGGAAGATTAACAGTCCTTTAATGGAAGATTAACAGTCATTTAATGGAAGGATAACAATCGATTTTATTTATATGATTGGCCGGTGCAGTTTGGCACGGCGTAGTAGTGCCTGTTCATACTTTCTTGTTGTGTGAGGGACCGGTAGATCCTTACTTCTCTCAGGTCTGGGCTATCTTCCGAATAACGGTCCCAAATTATCGAGGCCGAAAATACACCTTAACAGGGCCTCAGTCACATGTCGATTGCTAACTTTCGCCACTGCCGAGAGAATCTCGTGGATTGGGGTTAGATGGCTGGAACTCACGAGCAAATCAAATGAAGAAAGCTGCAGGAGATGCGTAGCTGCTGATCGTGAGTCCCAGCCATCTAATTTAGCCCCAATCCATGCCTCGCGGTGGCGGTAGGGCGGAATTTAAGTCGCCGGAAGTTAGCAGTTGACACGTGACTGAGGCCCTGTTAGGGTATATTTTAAGCCTCGATAATTTGGGACCGTTATTCGGAAGGCAGCCCAGGTCTGTTCTCATCTGTGACTGTCAACCACTGTTATGTGAACGTTGAAACTGAGTGGTGTGTGATGTGGTGGGAAAGGTAAACGAGGTACAATGTTTACTGTTTGTCTAACCGATATTTCCATTGTATTCTCAGGATGTGAGAGATCTGATAACCTGACAGTACTGGCTTGTCTGGGAGTTGCATCAGGATCATAATTCAGGTGATCCAACAGGGTTCTGTCATCACCCAACCACTAGTTGCTAGTTACTAGCACCAGGTACATATTTTTGCCGTGTTTCAGTCACCCTAGCAACACCATGGAAAGTGATATGAAGGGGCACTCTAATTAGAGGACATCTATTGCTTCATCATCAGCATCTAGTGCTTCTACAACTATGTGATCACTGCCGACCGCCACCAGCCAAAGCCTGAACTGTATATCTGAACTGTTTATTTGAACTGTTAATCTGAACTGTGTTTTTCTTTTCTAGACTGTTTTTTTTCTAGACTGTTTTTTCTAAACTGTTTATCTGAACTGTTTATCTGAACTGTTGTCTGAACTGTTTATCTGAACTGTTGTTGTCTGTACGGTTTATCCCAACTATTTATCTGAAGTGTTTTTCTGAACTGATACTGATGAATTTGTACATATGGACTTAGGAGAAAAGCTGATCAACTGTTGTCTACGCCTGCCGATATGTTTACTGTGTGAAACTGAAAGTAAAGAGATCCTGACACTTGATGCCAATAGCTTGCCATTACACTCTTAAATCATCAGTACTGTGATAAGCCCGAACAGCGACTTTTGGCAGTCTACGAGTCGTTCTTGACGGGCTGAGACATTATCTGTGTCATACTCTTCTATATATATGTCATTCTTCCGTCAGTCCATTGAGATTTCTTATATTCTTTGGAACTGATTGCATCATGTTTTGTTATCTTGAACTAAATCTTGTTGGTGTGTGGTAGTTCACAGTTCACTTTAGTGAGGTCTTTGTCTGTGTTGTTACTCACTCAAACTTTTTTTTTTTTTTTTGTACTGGGTTTTTGACCGTGATAGTGATCCTATCCAGTCTGGGTGATCCTATCCAGTCTGAGGGCAGTCAGGTGTTGAAGACGTCTGGCCACGCTGTGCCTGTGAATATCTTTGAAGCCAATAACTTGACTACTTCATTCCTGGAATTGTTTTGAATGGTTTCTGCAGCTTCGGAGTACTGCTGAGACTATTGACGAGCCACCATCCCAACTTTATATTATTTCAGTGTGTCTTATATTACTACGAGTGACACTGATTGAGACACGTGACAAAACCATCTTGTGATAATATTCTCAACCAATCCACAGGGAGTCATTCTATCCTTTGCTATTGCAGCTCATCCCATGTCCTCCTAATATTTTAAACTTCATTGTCTAGCTCCATTCTGAATGTTTTTTTTTGGGGGGGGGGGGGGTGGGGGGGGGTGGTGTTGGGTCGACCTTTTTCTCTATGCTTCTGTGAGACTGGTTTAAAGACATTAGTTATATTGTTATCGGGTTGTCTCAACATGTGTCCTATCCAGTGACAGCGTCTTTGGCAAGCTATTCAACATAAAATTGCCTAGTGAAACCAAAAAACAGTCTCAAATGCAGGGATTGACCTACAACTTCCTGTAAAGGACATGCAGCTACACTTTGACCTGTCTGGATGCCCCTGTAGTGTAGCGGTTAGATGCGGTTAGAAGTTGTGGACAAGGGTCGTTTACTTTTTAACTGTTTCACAATATTTTCATATACTAGGTAAGGATTTGGGGAGCCGCCGTGGTGTAGCGGCTAGACGCTTGCCTGCGAATCGGAAGGTCGTGGGTTCGGTTCGTGACGGAGCCGGGTTTTTTCTTAAAGATGTCCGCCCCCGCCCCCTTTTTTTTTGGGGGGGGGGGGGTCTATTCAGCCTTGAGTGGGTACCAGGTGTAGTCCTGAAAGATAAAGGCGGCCGGTGGCGTAATACTGACCACACCGGCCACCAAGTGCCAAATGGTCTGGAGGTGACAGGTTCAATTCCCGGCACGGTAACATAGCTTTCGATTTTTATGTTGTCTAGTGTGTTCTTCTATCTTTCTACTTCTTTCTATGAGTGCCGATCACAATACTTTCTGTTACTTGATTAATTCATAATATTTAACGGCCTCAAAAGGTTCCCCCCCCCCCTCTGTTTATTTTTTTATCTATAAACTATAAGCATATCAAAGTTTTTTTCCAGCTACTGGGGGGGGGGGGGGGGGGGGACAAGAAAAATACTGCGGATACCCTGGGTGGACATGAAGAATATTGCTAATATACTGGATGGACAAGAAAAATACAGTGAATAAACTGGGAGTACAAGAAGAATATTGCGAATATACTTAGTGAACAAGAATAATACAGCGAATATGCTGGGTCGACAAGACTAATAATGCCAATATACTTGGTGGACAAGGATAGTATTGCAAATGTATTGGGTGGACAAGAAGAATATTGCTAATATACTTGGTGGACAAGAAGAATATTGCTAATATACTGGGTGGACAAGAATAATATTTAGAAAATATTGGATGGACAAGCATAATATTGCGAATATACTCGGTGATCAACAATAATACAGTGAATATGCTGGGTCCACAAGACTAATATTGCCAATATACTTGGTGGACAAGGATAGTATTGCAAATGTATTGGGTGGACAAGAAGAATATTGCTAATGTACTGGGTGGACAAGAAGAATATTGCTAATATACTGGGTGGACAAGAAGAATATTGCTAATATACTGGGTGGACAAGAAGAACATTGCCAATATACTGGGTGGACAAGAAGAACATTGCCAATATACTGGGTGGACAAGAAGAACATTGCCAATATACTGGGTGGACAAGAAGAATATTGCTAATATACTGGGTGGACAAGAATAATATTGCTAATATACTGGGTGGACAAGAAGATTCATGCTGGTTAAGTTCACTCACTAAATTTTAGTGGATTATCTGGATACATATTTATCATTCACCAGCTAAAATGTAAGTAGTTCATGTTGTACTTTCTGTTTCTGTGCTGTTCTCGCTATATTTACTACATTTTGAGCTGAAAACGGGACATCCTAAGCAAGTCAGTCACCCCCCCCCCCATCCCCATATCCTACATTTTCACCTCCACCCCTACCCCTCTAAAAATATACTTGAATATACTGCTATCACTTTTCATTAAGGAACTAATACATTTTAAGAAGATGAGATTATAGAGATTATTTAGGCAAACTGTATAGGACATAATAATTAATTAGCATTAACACCGTTTTTCTCAAGTGTTCCTTTTCAGTTTGTATGTGTGTAAATACCTATATACGCGTTCTCTTTTCGAACGTATTCCTAGAATTTTTTGTGAGGAGTACTCAAGGGACGGCCGTCATCGCTAGCCCGGGGTGGTGACGTCACGACAAGCTGATGACGTCGTCACCTAGGCCAATTAATCTGGAGAAGGCATTGGTATAACCCTATATGGCCAATAGGCCTGATAGCATGGAAAAGGGTCCATTACTTTACGTAAGGATTTTGGAGCCCTATTTAGATGTTTTTCTTCTTCTTCTTTCGTACTAAAACCCACAGATATCAGCACTAAGAGAACTGGACCATACCAGACCCAAAAGCCACAAGCACCACACCGGACTCAGGAAGCAAAGAACCGGAATATCAGGTGTGAATACACACCACAAATAAAAGGAAACCAAATAAGACAGCCATTTGCAGGCCTCACGGCAGTTGAAAAAGGATCAAATTTGGAATTTTTGTTGGACAACTGGAATTGGAATTGGACTTCTTTCGTTCGCTTGAAATAGATTATCTATATCTGCAATTAGGTCTGTAAAAAATATGGGTGCTTTTCCCATATGCCCGATGCGCCTAAAGGCGAGAAAAGGAATCTTTACTTTATTTTTATGGAACAAATTAATAAAATGTCATTGCTTTCGGTAGAAAGAATCGCTTTAGGTTGTGTAGGATAGAGTGATACGTGCCCTTTTCTTATCTGGTGGTTGTGGCCGTTAACTCTTTGAATCCCAGGGGGACTTAGCATCAGAGACCCTAGTGGTAGTCAAGAGAGACGTGAAATCGGCGCATCTTGCCTTCTTCAGGCTTCTATGTAGGAACCTATGAACGTATGATGCGTTCCTTGGGACTCAAAGAGTTAAGGGAGTCCCTCTTTGGGGTCTGAACGGACTAGGTGGATGAAAAGAAAAAAGAAACAAGCGATTCTGACATAATTCGATTGCCAGCATAGCTTGGCATAGCACACGATGTTGAAAAGAAACAAAGAATATATTTTTATAAACACAATACATACCGTTTGAGACACGTATTGAATTCATTTAGTAAGTTTAGGTTCTTCTGTTTGTATTTACTAGCGCCACGGCCTTGCTGATTGAAAACAATAAATCAAATGATTGGCGTGTATACAACATCTCCCCTCCCTTCACCTTTCGTCTTTCCCAGTTCAAAAAGAGCCACGTATTTCAGCAGGGGCGCGGACGCAAGGACTGGATGGGGGCTGGGGAGGTCGCCTCAGTTTCCTGGGGGAGGCATGGAGGGGCTTAAGGGATCTAGACCTTGTTTGAGTTGTAAGTGTGTGTACAGCCAGACATGCAGATATAACAATCTTCTTTTTTAAAAGGCCACGAATTGGACACGCAGGCGGGTTTTGGATAGCAAGTTATAAAGACACAGGCAGGCATGTATATAGATGTGTAGGTAGGTAGACAAACATACAAACAGACAGACAGACAGACAGACAGACAGACGGACGGCCGGACGGACGGACAGATCGATAGATAGATAGATAGATAGATAGATAGATAGATAGATAGATAGATAGATAGATAGATAGATAGACAGACAGACAGACAGACAGACAGACAGACAGACAGACAGACAGACAGATAGATAGATAGATAGATAGATAGATAGATAGATAGATAGATAGATAGATAGATAGATAGATAGATAGATAGATAGATAGATAGATAGATAGATAGATAGATAGATAGATAGATACTGTATTTCCAAAGACTTGCAATTTGGGCACGCAGGCCTGTCTTACATTCGGTTCTTTCATGCATTCACTTTTCATACAGCATTTGCATTTTATATATCAAGCATATAATACCCATTTCCCCCCCCCCCCCTCTCCCATAATACCCTTGCTCGGTTCCGACGCCTTTGGATTTGAATGTTTACTGCCAACAAAGCAAAACTAAATTACAATATCCAGTTGGGTTTCCTCCCAGTTCCGGTTTCTCCAGACCGTTATACATTTTCCGCTAGATTAAGTTGAACATTTCTGTCTGGTATTCTTCTGGAGTTTTGTCTGGTGGTCGGGGTTCTCGTGTAATCCCAACACGACAGGAAGGTATGTATGGGAACACAGAGGTGAGCAAACAGCCGGGAAAATGTGATGGAGTGGCGACAAAACAGAAAGACAGATCAATGAAGATGAGGACGTACCGGTTAACAGATAAATATATGAGTGTAAGGACACAAAGGTGAACGGAAGGGAAGACAAGTAAACATGTTGACGTAAGGGGCAAACAGATAAACAGATGTCTATAAGGATACGTGGTTAAACGTAAGAGAAGACATATATCCATGAGGGCAGGGCCGCGTTAGCGCAGTCGATAAGAGGCTCGCTTTCAAATCCAGCTGCGACTCGCTGCAGCCCACGGTCGGTGTTCGAAACCGGGCGGTTACCGGGGTTCACCCAGCCTCTAGGAAATGGGTACCAGAGTTGACACTCTGGGGTAAATGGAGGAACGCCGCTGTAGCTACAGAGTTACGTGCGAACGGCGACACAGGCGGACAATTCTTATCAGCTGTCCGTACTGGTGGCAGAGCACTTATGGTTTATAACCGTGTGCAGTTACGCTGGTTCACATCTCCAGACTTTACCTTTACCTTTATGTATCCATGAGGACATCGAGGTAAACAGATGAGTGTAAGGACACTAAGAAAGGGAAGATATGTAAGCATGACTTTAGCGGTATAAACAGATAAACAGACTAGTGTGAGGGCGATAGGGTAAACGGAAGGAAAGACGTGTAAACACGAGGACACAGTTTAGACAGTGGAACACGTAAATGCAATGACTGAGAGGTGTGAAAGAAACGGCGAACACACACACACACACACACACACACACACGCTAGCGTTGCGTATTTTTTTTTTTTTTTAATAGGTTGAGAATTAGGAACACATACCCGTCTAAAAAGGGATTAGTGACAAATGAAGATATGAATAAACAGAGAAACATAAAATTGCAAGTAGCAGAGGTAATCAGAAGGACAGGCCGTTTTAGAGTGTAGCTGTAAACCGAAAAACTGATAAATTAAGATAAAAAGAGTTCAATGCCGATTTCGTCCTGACCATCATCTTTTGACTGCAGTTGTAGTCGTAACATGTTTCCTAACTACTTTTGATGTTGAACAGGGTGTCCAAATTTATATTTTTTTTTAAATCTCAGGGTAATATGGTAACACGCCCCTCCCCTCTTTTTCCCCAGAAAGGGAAAACTGAATAATCGATGGACGCGGAGTCGAACCTAAGACGTTCCAGCTAGCAAGCAAGCGTCTAGCCTGCACTGATGCGATTTCCTCATTCTGTGCAAATTGTTGTCAGCGTTCACTAGCTGTAAACTGGAAAAAAAAGTTCCGGTTGTTCGTCCACTTGTGCGTTTTGCGTAGACATCCGTTTCACAAATCTGGCTTTTTTGTATGTAGATTGTTAGTTCTGTGGGGGTGGGTGGGGGGGGGGGAGAGAAATATCATTAGTCACTTTTTACGACACCCTTATTAGAGAGGTCGGTGTCTGTGGCTAAGGCGTTGCCAACGTGCTATTTCATTCCGTGGTGCCTGGTTCGATCCCAGCTGAAGGCAAGTTTCCAACAGGCTGCGTGCGTTGGTTTGAACATTGGTATCGAGAGCAGACCGTTCAGTGGCAATGGCAAACTACTAAATGTAAAACTGTCTGGTAACATTAAAAACAGAGCCACAATATGCTGGGGTTGGTTCTTCAACTTTAGGTAACAAAAACCCGCAACTAGCTTTTGTGTGTGTTTGTGTGTGTGTGTGTGTGTGTGTGTGTGTGTGTGTGTGTGTGTGTGTGTGTTTTGAGAGCGGTAGATCTATTCTTCCCCAACCCCCAACCCCCTCCCAAAAATGGGGCCCCAGAACCCATACGAGATAATTCAGTAACACCAATCTTATCACCTCCCCTTCCAGTGGGCCTGTCTGTGTTCTTTCCTGTGGTTAATTTAACAAGAATTCTATACTGCCAGGACTGTAGGGTTTCAGTGTAGATACAAATGAAGCGAAATATTCATGTAGGCGCCAGTGTCTTTTATGGCTCTTCGGGTTTCAACAATAAGGGGCCAAAAGGTCATGGTTTGCGAGACAGCGAAACGGTTCTTGCATTTCTGAGTAACTGGATTGTTTTAGCTGCTCATATAATGGAGAATATTCAGTGCACTATGTAATTTTTGTCGACTGAGGGCCGAGAGTGAGGATTTAAGGGTTTTATAGAGCAAGTCCTGGTGTTTGCATGTACTTTATAGCGTCAGTCCTGGTGTATGGATGTACTTTATTTAGTGGGTCCTGATGTATGGATCTAATTTATAGAGCCAGTCCTGGTGTATGCATGTACATTATAGAGTCAGTCTTGATGTCTGGTCTATGCATGTACTTTATAGAACCAGTCCTGGTGTATCAAGGTACTTCGTAGAATCAGTCCTAGTGTACGGATGTACTTTATAGAGTTAGTCCTGATGTATGAATGTAATTTATAGATTATTTCTGGTGTATGGATGTACTTCATAAAGTCAGTCCTGGTGTATAGATGTCCTTTTTAGAGTCCACCCTGATGTATGGATGTACTCTATTGATCCAGTCCTGATGTATAGATGTACTTTATAAAGTCAGTTCTGGTGTATGGATGTAATTTACTGAACCAGTCCTGGTGTATAGATGTACTTTATAGAGTCAGTTCTGGTGTACATATGTCCTTTATAGAGTCCGTCCTTGTGTGTGGATGTACTCTATGGAGACAATTCTGGTGTCTGGATATAATTTAATGAGCCAGTCCTATTGTATGGATATACTTTAATGAGCCAGTCCTGGTGTATGGATATACTTTAATGAGCCAGTCCTGGTGTATGGTTATACTTTAATGAGCCAGTTCTGGTGTATGGATATACTTTAATGAGCCAGTCCTGGTGTATGGATATACTTTTGTGAGCCAGTCCTGGTGTATGGATATACTTTTGTGAGCCAGTTCTGGTGTATGGATATACTTTAATGAGCCAGTCCTGGTGTATGGTTATACTTTAATGAGCCAGTTCTGGTGTATGGATGTACTTTAATGAGCCAGTCCTGGTGTATGGATATACTTTAATGAGCCAGTCCTGGTGTATGGATATACTTTAATGAGCCAGTCCTGGTGTATGGATGTACTTTAATGAGCCAGTCCTGGTGTATGGATATACTTTAATGAGCCAGTCCTGGTGTATGGATATACTTTAATGAGCCAGTCCTGGTGTATGGATATACTTTAATGAGCCAGTTCTGGTGTATGGATATACTTTAATGAGCCAGTCCTGGTGTATGGTTATACTTTAATGAGCCAGTTCTGGTGTATGGATGTACTTTAATGAGCCAGTCCTGGTGTATGGATATACTTTAATGAGCCAGTCCTGGTGTATGGATGTACTTTAATGAGCCAGTCCTGGTGTATGGATGTACTTTAATGAGCCAGTCCTGGTGTATGGATGTACTTTAATGAGCCAGTCCTGGTGTATGGATATACTTTAATGAGCCAGTCCTGGTGCATGGATGTACTTTAATGAGCCAGTCCTGGTGTATGGATATACTTTAATGAGCCAGTCCTGGTGTAAGGATGTACTTTAATGAGCTAGTCCTGGTGTATGGATGTACCTTATAGTCTTGGTGTATGAATGTAAATTATTAACAGTTATTAGATTGGTTAGAAATGTCGTGTATGCTGCAGACAGGGGTTTTACTAATTTTTTTTTTTTTTAATGGTAATGTTTTCTTTTTTGCTCACTTGCTTAAGAGGTGTGGTTAAAGTAGTAGTGATAGCAGCAGCAGTACTAGTTATATATATATAGAAGAAGAAACTATATATATATATATATATATATATATATATATATATATATATATATATATATATATATGTTTCACCGCCCCTAATAAGCTGCATTTGCACCCTCTCCCCTTTCCCTTTTTGGTGCCGCCTGATGAGGGCCCCTCTGTATTATAGCCCGGCCCGGCCCTGGTTAGGGTATTGTGCGAGATGCACATGATAACAACGAAAGGAACAACTTGTTGGGGCCTGATATGTTATGTTATGTTATCACAATTGACGTCAATTCACATTGGGTATTCCCATACGTGTTCAGTCTTCCTAAGCAGCAGCCACTCTAAGGTACTTCTACTTATTGTTCCCATGGGAAGTTGGTTGTGTCTTCAATCTCGGCCTCGACGGCGGCATAGACATTCTTCATCGTGCTTTATTCCCATGTCACGCGATCGTGTTAGTGTCAAAGATTCGTCGTTACCCACAAGCCCAGTCCATACAGCGTTGACGAAATCTGCTCTGTCCATGCTTCTTCCCAGCTGAGTTGGTACTTTGCTTGCCAGTTGGTCCGCTCGCACATTACCCTTAACGCCCGCATGACCAGGTGTGAAAAGTTAAGTGCGATTTTCGAATGCTTTCCACCCATTTAAAGCGCATACCGCCTGTGGCTATCTTCTCAAGCATGTTCATAGGTTAGTTGCGTATCCTTTACAGGACGTTGCAGAACCAACCCCAAAAGCCCCTGGCTGTTGTGTGGTATTTCTAGGCAAATTTTCATCCAGTTGTTATTTATGTTCATAGAGTCTGATACAATTATACTAAATCAGCACTTGATCCTGTCAGTTGTTGATTATGGCCTGGGACTGCTTACCGTCCCAAAGAGTCAGATAGACAAACTAGAGCGCATTCAGAACTCAGCTATGCGGGTCATTCTGGATGGCACCAGAGACACCCCAGTGGCGTGTATTGCGATACATCTTTGGTTTGTCGACTGTTGCAGGTAGGCATAAGGTGCTGCAGGCGAAGTCATATCTCAAGGTATCTGCAGGCACAGACCACCCTTTGCACGAAGCTCTGGGCGCAGTTGAGATTCAGAAGCTGATAAGAGTGGTTATGAACGGCTCAGGCAGAAGACACAATCAGACAAGTTTGCATACTTCAGAACATTAGGCGAGTAGAGGAGTGGGTCAAAGTGCCACCTGAACAGTCAGACTTGTATAGTCATAATCACACTGAGCCGGGAATGCAGAGACTGGCCAGCAGGTGCCACGGAGGTGGAAATCAGCAATTAATTCAAGATAATGCTCGCTCAGAGGATTTGATTATTTACACAAACGGTTGAGTGTCAAGAGACAAAAGAAGTGCCTGGGGTCTCTTAGCAAAAGTAAATGGACGACGTTTGATACAGGAGAGCTTAAGAATGGAGATGGAAGCAGTCACTGCAGCTTTCTGCTGGTCAGAGAACACCACACACACACACACACACACACACACACACACACACACACACACACACACACACACACACTGTGATTGTAACTGACTCAGAAAGCATGATGAGGAAGGTCAGGACAGGCATGCTTCGTGCAGAGTGGCATGCTTCACTGCGGAGGACACGAGTGAGGAGTGTTGTCTGGATTTTTTTCACCGGAATATGCCAGTGTTTTGGGAAATGAACAGGCGGACAGACTGGCTGGCTTTGCACAACTTGGTGGAATACTGATGCATGATAAGGCAGACGTGGTTAGTGCCTTGTGGGAGAGCGTGTACAGTTCGGAGTTGCAGATGGATCAGCACGGTTTGGTGAGATTGATGCAGCGGGGAGTAGCGAGGGTTTTGGGCCGATGCTCGAGGCTCGGAGGAAAGGCAAAACGGATGTTTGATCAGAAAGCTACTGGCACCATTAGTATGGGAACTCTTCGCTGGCTGCTGAAGATGGGGACGGAGCGCTTATGGGAATGCCCCGAATGCTGTGATGTCGGTTCTTGAATCAGCTCAACTCAACTCAACTCTGATACAATTACTGCCTGTGTGGCTGTTTGTTCTGACAGTGTTCAACTAGGTATTACAATGTAAAGCAAGAAGACAGAACAATTCCCATATTTCGGATGAGTTAGCAGATTCACGGATTTCCAGTCTCCAGCTGAGACTTCTAATCTCCCATAGACATCAAGCATTCGAGAGAGAGACTACTAATCTCCCTTTGGCTAGAAGCATTTGATATTTTCATTTGTTGGTCTCCATACATTTTAGCGATCGATACTGGCTGCAACATTTCCCCGAAGGATACACAGATTGTATAGGAAAATATCGACTACCTCTTGTACTGATGGCAACAACCCAGCCTGATAACTTGAGAATCCCGCTGGTACTATAAATCCAGTTCCTGAATTTGCACGTAGATTTACTGATCTAATGGTTGTCTTTCGTGAGCTATAGAATCCTAAACTCTTTGTCTGACGATGCTTTAAAGGAGTGCAAAGTGAAGTTTTTTGTTTTTTTACACATCGGCGACCTGGTCGCCCAGTGGCTTGCCGGTAGACGACTTCGTCGTCGGTAGAGACTGTATTTGGGTCTGTCTCCTTTGATCACCTCAAAAGTGCAAGAGTCCTTTTCAAGGCTACTTAGTAGCGAGCAATGTTAAGCCATTCTACAACTGCGCAAATAACCTAAGTCACAATTATAACCAAAGGATCCCCTTTGGGGATGCTGGTTGAACGTGACGATAAAGGCACATATTGGGAGGTGTTGCCTTTGAAGTCGTGACGCTTTGACATCGGAAACCCACAGGGTGAGAGGTTAATCTCATGATGGTATGGTAAGCCTTTAGATGGCAGCTCTTGAAGGACAAACCGATTATGTTTTTTAACGTCTTACTTGTGGGTTCCCTGGGGCTGGGGGTTTAGACCCACTCCCTCTCTCCTCTCTAAGATTCATGTCGTAAAAGGCGATACTTGGGTGGTGTTGCCTTCGAAGTCGTAGTGCATCGACATCGGAAACCCACAGGGTGAGAGGTTAACTTAGTAAAGGCAATAGACAAAGACAATAAATGTCGAGTTCTTCAAGAGGGAAAGCTACCAGATGCATTTAAGAAAAGAACAGGTCTTTTGTCTTTTGTCGCCTCTCCTTTTTTATAGGCAATAGACTGGATTATGAAGACAGCAACTGCTAACACCAAGAATGAAATTCAGTGGACCTCTACAAAACAGCTTGAGGATCTGTACTTCGCTCTTGATATTTTTCTCTTCTGTCCCACTCACGAAATCAAATGTAAGATAAACTAAAAGGCGAGACGCAAAGAATCTGTAGTCTGCATACAGATAAGTCAGATCTGTAAATACAAAAACAAAACAGGATGTGCACGGACAACTCAAGCTCTGGAACAAGACGCAAGTCCCAGAAGTGGTTGTATGCAGCCTAGCTCCCACAACTGCATGAAGCCTATATACCACCCACTGAAATATTAGATTGTCCCGTGACCTGTGAATTTTCCCTGTTTGGGGTAGGATATTAAAAAAAGCACCAATGTTTCTCTTGTCTATCACTTTAGGAAACGGGCCACAAATGTCTAAGCCACTTCGTCCCTGTTTAACTTGCTGGTCACATACATATTTATGAGTCTCATCCGAAGTATTATGTGGTGTCCTACAATCACCATTACTGTAATTTAGTTTCCCCTGCACTTATTCTTTTTTCTGCTGTTCCCAATAAACCTTTTAACAGAAGAGCTTTCTGGGCAGAACTATTGTGAGAGCATGATTAAAAAAGAGACGATCGTTTCTTCCGCTAAGCCGGAGCTTGTAAGGATCTGCTTTCTAACTCTACTTTCGTTGTAGCTAAATGTCAAAGCTGTTTGCAGAGTGCTGTTAATCTTGTTACATGGCCGAATCATCTAACTCTCTGCCTTTCGATAAAATCAATTGTGAACATATGACCAACACCCCGGAAACTGAAAAAGTAACTATTATTAGACTCAGCACAGGAAGTAATGTGCTGAAACACCACTTGGTTAATGAATTAAAGGTTGGAGACGGTTTCTTCTTTTTCCAGGCACATTCTACTGCTAATACTATCCACCACCACTGCTACTAGTATTACTACTGATAATAATAAAAATAATGATGCTGATACTACTACTACTTTTCCTCCTCCTCCTCCTCCTACTACTACTACTACTACTACTACTACTACTACTACTACTACTACTACTACTACTACTACTACTACTACTACTACTACTACTACTACTACTACTACTACTACTACTACTACTACTTCTTCTTCTTCTTCTTCTTTTTCTTCTTTTTCTTCTTCTTCTTCTACTACTACTGCTGCTGCTGCTGCTTTTCTAACCGCCAGTGGAGCATGGGTCCTCAACCAACTCAGGCCAAGTCGTTCTATCCTTCGCTATCGCATGCAGCTCTCCTCACTCAATATCTGTGTTTCCCTTGTGGATTTTCAGACCCAGTTATTGTGATCTTACATCAGGTATGTTGAATTTTCACTGCATCTGATTTCCGTGAGTGGGACAGAAGAGAAATATCATCAGCGGAGTCCAGAACGTCAAGATGTTTTGAAGGGGCTCACTGAATTCTATTCTTGGTGTAGTTAGTTGCTGTCTTCATAAAGAGCTCCATTCAAAGGCTGTCTTCATAAACAGGTCATGGAAGGATGACTTAAAGAGCTTCTACATCAGGGCCATTCAACTAAGTTTACTTAGGGCCACAATTTTTAAAAAATGGGAGATCGTCGCGGGCCAAAGTCCAGAGCTCTAGCACAGCAAGATCATCAATGTAACTGGCAGGTGATCTGCGGGCCAGTTGCTAAGCCTCTGCGGGCCATATCTGACCCGTGGACCGCCAGTTGAAAAGAACAGTTCAACATCAACATGGAATTACAATAGCGATTGTTATACATCAAGCACTAGATCGCACATAGCTTCTGGCTACGTCGCTTAACGGTAAAAAGTAGAAATTGATGATGATGATGATAACTGTAAATACATGCAGAGGTCGGCTGACACAAAGAAAACATTGGCCGAGGAGTAGGGATAGGGAAGATGGGTTAAGTCTTGTTTAAACGCTTAATAATATTATAATAATTATTATATTTATGTACTCAGTAGTGAATAAAATATTTGAAAACAAAATGAACTTTATAAACACATATTTACACTGAGAAAAACAACAGAACATGACAGGCCAAAATTGAATATTATAAAATGAAGAACATTTTATGCAATAAATCCATGTCATTAGAGATAAGAAAAGAATTCTCGCATGTTACATAGAGCCAGTTTTAACACACGGCTGTGAATCCTGGACGATTAAAACAGGCCGAACAATTTCTTGAGGACTCGGAGATAAGGTTTTACAGAAGAATCCTTAAATTTCACTGGACGGCTAAAACGAGCCACCCAGATGTTCTAAAAAAGGCGACGGCTCGAAGACTACTTATCACAAACATCAGAAAAAGACAGCCATCATTTTTTGGCCGTGTTATAAGAATATTGAAACTGGAACATGTTGCGGCCACTGGAAAGATCTGTGGAAAGAGAGACAGAGGAACACAGCGCGAGAAGATGCTTAACAGTCTGTTGTCATGATACGAAGAGGTTACACGCAGTTGCAGATTACAGGGTGTAGAGTCATGATCGCCCAGTCGGCAAAGCACTTGATGATGATACTTAATAAATAAAATTAAAAACTTCTATTTATGGCTGGTGGGGGAGGAGTGGGAAAGGGGGTGGGGGTTGCTTATCTACCTTATGCATTTTCTAGGAAGTGGCGAGAGAAAGGAATTTAGACCCCTGGTTGAGCGCCACCTGGACACCCTGGTTGTGGCGTCACTGATTACAAGTGGTAAATAAAAGAAAACTGTTAAATGAAAACAAACGAAAAGCTGAGTTACAGCCAAGCTATCCTATTTCCATGGCTTACAATTATTGGGTCCACACTCTGGCCTCCAGCTAGTTACGATCATATACTCCCCTCTATCTCTCTCTCTCTCTCCGTGTCAATCTCCTCTCTCTGTAGCCTCCAGCGGTGAGTTAGCCAGGGTCTGAAGCTAAGACTCATAATGTGCTTACTGTCGACTTTCCTGCTTCAAATCTCCCAGTCTGGGCAGTCTACTCTCTCTCTCTCTCTCTCTCTCTCTCTCTCTCTCTCTCTCTCTCTCTCTCTCTCTCTCTCTCCCCCCCCCCCTCTCTTTGTGTGTTCGTTTCTGTACTGCTTTTTGAACTTTAATAAATCAGCTGAGGATGTATGTATGTATGTATGTGTGTATATGTATGTATGTGTGTATATATGTATGAATGTATGTATGTATGTATGTATGTATGTATGTATGTATGTATGTATGTATGTATGTATGTATGTATGTATGTATGTATGTATGTATGTATGTATGTATGTATGTATGTATGTATGTATGTATGTATGTATGTATGTATGTATGTATGTATGTATGTATGTATGTATGTATGTATGTATATATGTATGTATGTATGTATGTATGTATGTATGTATGTATGTATGTATGTATGTATGTATGTATGTATGTATGTATGTATGTATGTATATTTGTATGTGTATGTGTCTAAGTACGTAAGTACGTGCATGTGTGTGTGTATGTGTGTGTATATGCATGAATATATTGTAGAGAGTGGGTACATAACCTAATAAACTCTGTATCTCATGCACTTTGTTTGGTGGCTGCATATCCCAGTTTTCTGTTACATATCCAGTTAGACCTACCTTTTACAGCTGGTTTCATGGAGGTGAGGTGGGGTGGGGGGGGGGGCTGTTAGACGCACTGCTCCCTTAAAAAGTATGCCGCAGGAGTCGACTAATTAGGACTATCTTCGATGTCGGGGTTAATCTGCCTGGGTGGGGGGGGGGGGGAGAGAGAAACAAACACACTGCATACAAATAAACCAGATGTGTAGAACAGATGTGCACGCAAAACTCAGGTTGTGGAATAAGACTAAAATCCAGAGGTGGCTGAACAACTAGACCTATCCGCTGCAGATTACAGACAGTGAGCGCGAAGAATACTCCTATATTTGTAACAAAGAAGTCGTGTGCCATATTTTATTCCTTTCTTTCCATCTGGATATTTATTTACAGTGTACTTTACGAAACTCGCGTGCTGCCTTGCCACAACAAACGCTAGCGAAAGGGAAAACTAGCGGTTGTAGAGATTCTCAGCCAACCCCGCCTGCAAGGGATGGATGCACTTTTTCCCCCAACTTTTTGTCGTGCCTACCGTCGACTGTGGCCGGCAGACGGGGCGTGCGGGTAATTAAAGAGAAAGTTAAAAGCAACAATGAGGAAGGGAAATACATTTTAAATGTGTAGACCAGTCCGTTTTCTCTTTCTCTCTCTCTCCCTCATAAATTGTTTGTGTGGCTACCTTCGGATACAGAGCGGATGCTGCATAGTCTAGTAGCAATATCGATCTCACTTCTATCAAAAGCAACGGGACTCGCCTGTGAGCTACGCGCGACGACAGAAGTACTGACTGCAGCTTACGTGCAGGGGACGATCGAAGAAATTCCTCGGAAGCAGTGTTATTGTGTTAGACATGTAGAATTAAATCTTTTTTAACACTATCCAAATGGTCGCCAGTGTTGGGGCCAGCTCCGGAAATGGAAAGTAGTTTTCTTTTTCAGAGATCTGCAACGATCAACAATGATCTGGATATGTCTGACTACAAATTGTTTGGATAGTTGGGGCTTTAATCGCGTTTATTTCCACTCATGCAGCAATAAGAGGCATCATGGAGAGCTGCTTTACATGTTTTGCGCTTATTATTGTGTTTAAATGTTGTGTGAATTCATCTGCACTGGCATATTTCGGTTTAAACGGAAAATCGATCATATCAGAAGTTGCCGAGGTAGGCATCTTATCGCAGCGCTACCCGCGTCAGGTTGTAGTCACAACAGAGTATGATGAAATTTTAAAGAGCAAGCCTGTGCCGGAGAATGCCAACTCTAATAAAGTATTGTATGATTTCAATTCGTTAAGTTTTCAGAATTATGCAGCGTCGTCGTACCAGTTTAAGGTGATCCTGACGCCCGACAGTGTGCCTCCTGTGAGTAATTTGTTCGTTGTTGATGGCAACAGGCAGCTGCGAATCAACTCTTCATTATCTAATGCCGAACGGAAAAAGCTCTTTGATTATGAGCAGTATCCAATCATTGTGGTTATTGCGGAAGCCACTCGGGACTCTGATAGAAAAGGATTATGTGAGTACTTTTTCATTGTCTAAAACCACCACCATCACCACCACTTTTCGTAAAATGGTGAAAGGGGCGGGGAGACTGAGGGGTCACTGAAACATTGTATTGTTTCACGGTTGTAGTTTGTATGATCTCTTGGGATCTTTGCTGGAACCATGGAATTTGTGCTACATGCAGTGCTTACTAAAATCCTCTCGACTTTGAACCTTTTATTCCAAAGCAAATCACCATACTGTAAAATTAAGAAAAGGATGCATTTCATGCTCCCAGGTGTATCGAGAAAAGCACCGACACTAATAATGGGGAGAGAGGGCGCTCAGCTGTTTAATATATTATCTGGAAGGAGGGGGTGGGGCAACTAGGGGGCCTGAGACCTGGGGTGGGGGTAGGGTGCTTTAGAGGTCTGTGCCTTTATGATCCAGCACCTGTGTAAGAGGTATGTAGTAAGAGAAAAAAAAAGTACCCATTTCTATGTCTTGAGACATGGGAATGTAAAGGACTTGTTCCCGGGCCTTGAGGCTTGTTATGTTTAAACAACTGGACCTATATTTTATAGACCAATCGCCACTTATTGGTTGAGATGGTCATCATCATGAAGGCCGCCTTTACTTACCAGAGCTTTACCTGGTACTCATTTAAGACTGGGTCAACCTGGGAGCCAAAGTCTTTTTTTAGAAAAAGTTTGGCTCAGTCAGGTGCTGAACCTATAAATTTCAGATCTGCAGAAAAGCGTCTAGCCGCTATACCATGGAAGCTGCCAATGGTATACAGTACAAGCAGCTTTTTTTTAAAGCATATTTTTTAAAGCGTTATTGTACTAGACACTTTATAGTGAGTGTGGACACCTTTTCGAGACACTTTAAAGTGAAGTTATATCTAACTGGTAAGTGAGACCAGAGTCTCCTGTATCAGTGGCTATCCCAACAAAATATCAACATATCTGACACATGTGAGAGTATGATTTTTGAGGTTTTTGAACAACAGATCCACATCATGGCACACGAGTGTAACCCATAAGTGCCTCCTTCTTCTACTAACTCGTCTGAGTCTCAAGAAGCTCAGAACAGTGCACAGGCTCTGTAGCACCGGCAAGGATCCTGAAATATTTTGGGTAGATTTTTAACTCCAAATTTTTGCCCTGACAGTGCCGTAAGACTACTCTTTTCAATTTAAAACTGCCAAGGATTTTTTACGTGCACAGCAATGCACACGGGCATCCAATCTCACTACCCAGAGACCAGAGGAATTACTAGAAGTCCAAGTCCACGGGAAAAACCCTAGCCTTTACTGGGGATTGAACCTGGAACCTCTAGCACTCAAGGCGGACACCGTGCCCTGAAACCACATAGCTCCCTCAAGTGAGAGTGATTATGGGATAATTTATGGCTTACTTACTCCTCTTCTACCTTGGATTGTAGAGGTTTGCCAGAAAGATCACCATTCTCTTTCAGATGGTTGTGTGTGTGTGTGTATGTTTGTGTTCCATTCCAGTCCTCTGTCAGTCAGGGACTGTCAAATTTTGTCTTCCCAGTGACCTCAGCTCATTCTGGTGGTCTGTTTCCTGGTTTTTGGCCACCTATGCCTGCCATCATGATTGATTCTTTCCTACTCTGCATACATGTCCAGAATATCATAACTGACTGATCCACTCAAGAGTTTGTAAGGTTTGAGTTTCGAGGTCATGATGTATTGTCTGGTTGCAAACTTTGTCCCTTCTTGTCACTTGGACTTCATTTCTCAGATACCTCATTTCTGAGGCCTGAAGATGGCTTCTGTGTGCCATAGTCATTGCCCATGTCTCACACCCATGTCTCACACCTATGTCTCACACCCATGTCTCACACCCATGTCTCACACCCATGTCTCACACCCATGCCTCCCATGTCTCACACCCATGTCTCACTCACATGCCTCACACCCATGTCTTACACCCATGTCTCACACCCATGTCTCACACCCATGTCTCACACCCATGTCTCACTCCCATGTCTCACACCCATGTCTCACTCACATGTCTCATACCCATGTCTTACACCCATGTCTCACTCCCATGTCTCACACACCCATGTCTCACTCCCATGTCTCACACCCATGTCTCACACCCATGCCTCACACCCATGTCTCACTCCCATGTCTCACTCCCATGTCTCACTCCCATGTCTCACGCCCATGTCTCACTCCCATGTCTCACACCCATGTCTCACTTCCATGTCTCACTCCCATGTCTCACTTCCATGTCTCACACCCATGTCTCACACCCATGTGTCACACCCATGTCTCACACCCATTTCTCACACCCATGTCTCACACCCATGACTCACTCCCATGTCTCACTCCCATGTCTCACACCCATGTCTCACTCCCATGTCTCACTCCCATATCTCACTTCCATGTCTCACACCCATGTCTCACACCCATGTGTCAGAGCCATGTCTCACACCCATGACTCACTCCCATGTCTCACTCCCATGTCTCACACCCATGTCTCACACCCATGTCTCACACCCATGTCTCACTCCCATGTCTCACACCCATGTCTCACACCCATGTCTCACTCCCATGTCTCACACCCATGTCTCACACCCATGTCTCACACCCATGTCTCACACCCATGTCTCACACCCATGACTCACTCCCATGTCTCACTCCCATGTCTCACACCCATGTCTCACACCCATGTCTCACTCACATGTCTCACACCCATGTCTCACACCCATGTCTCACACCCATGTCTCACACCCATGTCTCACACCCATGACTCACTCCTATGTCTCACTCCCATGTCTCACACCCATGTCTCACACCCATGTCTCACACCCATGTCTCACTCCCATGTCTCACTCCCATGTCTCACACCCATGTCTCACACCCATGTCTCACACCCATGTGTCACACCCATGTCTCACTCCCATGTCTCTCACTCATGTCTCACTCCCATGTCTCACACTCATGTCTCACTCCCATGTCTCACTCCCATGTCTCACACCCATGTCTCACACCCATGTCTCACACCCATAATGTATTGCATAAAATACAATATTGCTAGCTGCCATCAAAGAGAAATGGCTGATAATACCTTTGCTTCTTCTGCTCCTTCTCTTCTTTGCATTTGATTTCATATTCTCGGGTCAGACGATCAGGTGGGTTGCCTCTTTGTATTTACATGTCAGTTACATGCCCTTCCTAGTTTCCCCATAGCTTACTCAGCACACTTAGCTCTTGAGGCCAGGTGTCTCTTTGTAGTTGTAAGCTATAGTGATATATATAAACTATACACTTAACTGGATGACAGTAAGAATAACAATGCCATTTTGTCTGGGGAATACTTTAGATAGGTTGCAGCCAACCTTTGGTTTCACACCAGCAAGTGAAATTATATGGTCTGACATTTTACAGATGAGAAACCACTGTTCTTTGTTTCTGATTGCTAACTGTAGAAATATATTGTTTATGCCTGTTAACTTTGAGCAATGTAGTGACTAGTAACTGTATAACATACAGTTTCTAACTGCTATATAGATATATGTTGTTTCTGACTGTTAACTACAGCTGTATATTCATCAGGTGACATCATTAGAGTCTCTTATCCCTGCAGCAATCTCAAAAATAAAACTCTGTAGCTAGTAACAGACCTGTAGCTGTTGTAAGGCTACTAGCTCATATTATGCTTTTAACTGGTGTCAGTCCTCCAGCTCGTGTGAGACCCCTAGCTGGTGTCAGACCTCTAGCTCATATAAGACCTCTAGCTCATATAAGACCTCTAGCTCATATAAGACCTCTAGCTCATATAAGACCTCTAGCTTATATAAGACCTCTAGCTCATATAAGACCTCTAGCTCATACAAGACCTCTAGCTCATATAAGACCTCTAGCTCATACAAGACCTCTAGCTCATATAAGACCTCTAGCTCATATAAGACCTCTAGCTCATATAAGACCTCTAACTCATATAAGACCTCTAGCTCATATAAGACCTCTAGCTCATATAAGACCTCTAGCTCATATAAGACCTCTAGCTCATATAAGACCTCTAGCTCATATAAGACCTCTAGCTCATATAAGACCTCTAGCTCATATAAGACCTCTAGCTCATATAAGACCTCTAGCTCATATAAGACCTCTAGCTCATATAAGACCTCTAACTCATATAAGACCTCTAGCTCATATAAGACCCCTAGCTGGTGTCAGGCCTCTAGCTCATATAAGACCTCTAACTCATATAAAACCTCTAGTTTATATAAGACCTCTAGCTCATATAAAACCTCTAGCTCATACACGACCCCTAGCTGGTGTCAGGCCTCTAGCTCATGTAAGACTCCTGGCTGTTGTCAGACCTCTAGATCATGTAAGACCCCTAGCTGGTTTCAGGCCTGTAGCTCATGTAAAACCCTAACCCATGGCAGGCCTCTGACTCTTGTAAGACCTCTAGCTGTGGTCTGGCCTCTGGCAGGTCTGACTGAAGCCTCTAGCAGGTCTCAGGCCTGTAACTGGTGTCCAAACCAGTCTCATTTGTTCTCTAGCTGGTCTCAGGCCCATAACTGGTTTCGGGCTTCTTACAGGTCTCAGGCCTCTAAGAAGTATCAGGCCTCTAGCAGGTCTCAGGCCTCTAAGAGGTCACATGCCTTTAGCAGGTCTCAGGGCCTGTAACTGGTTTCAGGCCTGTAGCTGATGTCAGGCCTGTAACTGATGTCAGACCTCTAGCAGGTCTCAGGCCTTTACCAGGTCTTAGGCCTCAAGCTGGTCTCAGGCCTGTAACTGATGTCGGACCTCTAGCAGGTCTCAGGCCTTTAGCAGTTCTTAGGCCCCAAGCTGGTCTCAGGCCTGTAACTGATGTCAGACCTCTAGCAGGTCTCAGGCCTTTAGCAGGTCTTAGGCCTCAAGCTGGTCTCAGGCCTGTAACTGATGTCAGGCCTCTAGATAATGTCAGGCACGTAGCCGGACTCAAGGCTTCAGCTGCTCTTTGCCTCTTGGTTTCAACCTTACCTAATGTTTAACTGAGCCTTCCTGACCTCAAGCTGTGTTTCTCTTAGTCTGGTCCCTCCATATGTAGTTACCTTACCACATACATTCCTCTGGGATTTAGGGGGGGGGGGGGGCACACAGCCACCTCCACCATGACGAGCTGGTGACAAGAGAAATGAGAGAGAAATTCAACACTTCAAGCCAGGGTTCACAAATAAACATGTCATTAATCATTGCCATCAGTTGGGGCTGAAAGCTGCTGTTGTGCAGTGACTTGTATGCTTGCCTGTCCATTCCATGGTCATAGGTTTGATGCTGATTTGTATTAACATTGATGTGAACTGCCAATGGGGTTGTATTTAGGCATGTGCAAACATGTGCAGCATTAACTGGTGCCTGTGCAGAATAGAGGAAATTAAATGCTATGATAGGTTTAGGTTTAAATAGTGGATCAACATCATGGCACAAGGGTAGTAACCCATAAGTGCTCCATTCTACTTCTAACTCAAGCCCGAGTCCGAAGAGTCTCAGCGCAGTGCACGAACTCCATAGCATCGGTGAGAATCCTGAAAAAGTGTGGGTAGATTTCTAACTCCAGATTTTTGCATTGTTGGGGCTTTAATAGAGTTTATTTCTACTGATGCAGCAATAAGAGGCATCATGGAGAGCTGCTTCACATGTTTGGCACTTATTGTTGTGTTTGAATATTGTGTGAATTCATCTAAACTAGCATATTTCGGTTTAAATAGAAAATGAATCATTTCAGAAGTTGCAGAGGTAGGCATCTTATCTTAACGGCAGCACCGTTAGAATACTGTTTTCAATTTCAAACTGCCAAAGGATTTTTTAACTCCCAGAGGGTTAAGCCTCACAGGGCTAAGGCATGGTCAAGAGAGACGTAAAATTGGCTCATTATGCGTTAATTGGGTTTCTAGGCAGTAACCTATGAACGTATGATGTGTTCCTTGGTAATCAAAGAGTTAAATCTCTTGGCTGTTGATCTTTCTGAGAGAACTTAACAGATTCCATTGAATCAAGAGGTTAGGAAAAGTTGCTAGTGTTGGGTAGGACACACATTGAAAAACCTGAGAACAATATAACTAGAAAGCCTTTAAACAGGAACCCACATGGGTATAGAAAAAAGGTAGACCAAAAAAATGCATGGAGAAGGGAAATTAAAAATGTAGGGAAACATGCGTAGCTGCATGCAGTAGCAAAGGATAAGATGACTTAGTGTGAGATGGTTGAGGGCCTATACTCCATTGGGGGATAGAGGGCAGAAGAAGAAAGAAAGAAAAAGAACCTGCAGCTATACAGGAAAACACACTTTTGGAGGTAGCAAAATATCACTAGTAGTAAAAATTGTTGGTATATAAAGAGGGAGTGTAAAATAATCGACTGCACAGGGGCACCATACATCTTAAAAATGGGCCTGACTACTGGGTCAAACCTGCCTAAAAATGAAAAACAGGAAGTGAATGTGGCTAGTGCAACATTTAAGTCAGTGAAATGAGTGATTTTTGCTATATCTTAAAGAGAGGAAGTTACACATTGCATCAGCCTCATTTCCTGATTTTATTCTACAAGAAAAACAAAATCACAGCCATGTTCAACCTATTGTGTATCCGATTCTGTTCTTTTTTATTTTGGTCAGGCTTATCTCGTAAGAGACCGAGCTAATTCTACATAACGTCCTTTTGGACCACCATTTATAGTTTTAAAATTTTGAGTATTTTACTTTGTCAAAAAGCACTGAAAACAGTTTTTTGGTTTGGATAGATCTAAAAATGTTAAACTAATTTGCATATGACCATAGCGGTCTTGTAGAAGTCGTTCTGAAATAAGAGCAGGTAAGGTATACAATGTGGATGTATATGAAATGATTGATGAGGTCTTAGAATGATTCTAAACGTTAAAGTCGAGTTGCAGTCCGATTGTGGAGGTTTGAATTGGTGGATTGGATCTAGGGTGTATATTGGTTTCTCCCTGAACTAAGAACTCAAGTGCTCTCTGCTAGACCTTTGATGTTTTGAAAAGGTGTAGATTATTGTGGTTTGTGGGGATGGGACATGTACGTAGGTGGACCTAAATGACATGAAACTCAAGTGCTCTCACAGAAGATTTATTTTGGATTGGGGGGGGGGGGGGGGGGGGGGGGTGGGGGGGTACTCTTGGTGTAATGTTAAGATTGTCAGGGGGGGGGGGGGGGGGGGGGGGGGGGGGGAGGGGGGGGGGGGGGGGGGGGGGGGGGGGGGGGAGGGGTGGGAAGCTATTCCATACTGTAGTAACTGCATTCACTTCTGATTGGACATCTGTCTCCATCATTGTTTTGGTTGCCGTGTGTGGATTCCAACACTATCAGCCTCATTCTGTTCTTCTGCCATGTATCACTAGTTGATCACAGACACTAAACCACCTCAGGCTAAGTCATCCTATCCTTTGCTATCGCATGCAGTGTACCCGATGTCCATGCTGTCTTGTATATTATGACTTGTTAATTTTTTGGCTCTTAACATCGTAAGTTGGTTTTCATGGCCTTAATGTTTTACGGGATGAGGTTGCCAACTTGAGTCAAACCCTGCTCTTAGTTACCTCTTATGAAGTGCCTGGTAGGATGCTGTGTTACTGTTCTTTACTTTCCATGAGGGCCTTGCTAACACCTCTTGATGCAACCAGAAAAGAGCTTAAATAACACATACAAGCACACAAATGCACTCACATACATATAACTTCTTCTGTGTTCATCTGACTATTGCATTGTGTCTGCAGAGCCGCTATATTTCTACCATTTATGACATTTTGGAGCATTTAACAGGTATAACCTTTGCGGGAAAAACACAAAATAAATTTATAAATTTTGACTTTTGATGTTTGTTCCACAGATAAAAAGCTGATCAAGCTTTCAATCCCTCTGGTTGATGTCAATGATGAAATGCCTGTTATAAAAAACCAGCCTTATCCATATCTGGCTGCAATCCCTCGGGAGCCTGAACCGGGCCACACTGTGTATGTCCTTCTAGCAGAAGATCCTGACACAGATTCAGATCTGGAGTATGCCATTCCTGATTATGCTGGTAGGTAGATATTCTTATGTACAACTTAACATGAGTGACTTGAAAGATTATGCTCCCGGTGAGATAAGGGACATAAGAAAAATAACGAGTCGCTAGGGATTTTAAATAAAGTGAGTGAGAAAACAAAGGGGGGTGGGGGGGGGGGGGGGGGGACTGAAGGTAGTGGTTATGTGGTGTTTTGAGAGAAAATGGTTAGAATATTTTGGCACGAAGAAGAAAAATGCTGAATATTAAGGAACATGTTGTGACAACTGGAAATATTTATGGAAAAAACGATATAGAGGAAGATAATAAGAGAAAAATGCTTGCCAGCATTTTTCATTAGCGGGGAAGAGTGTTAGCGCATGAACTGTCCACTCTATCAGACAGCAAGAAATGGAGAAGCGTGAACACCCATGCGAATCAGCTAGGCCTTAGATGAGGAAAAATAGGATTATGAGGAGGAGGAGGTATGTAAGAGCAGCAAGTGTTACAAGATCACTCAAGATTTTACTGGGACTGACAAGTTGTTCACTATTTCAAATAGGACCGTGATGGACATTTAGCATGCTGGGCATTTCCATTAGCACTCTGTCCCCATCTTCAGCAGTCAGTGCAGAGTTCCAATATCAGTTGTGACAGTTTTCATGATTGACCATTTGTGCCAATAGTGAGCTACAAATATGGTGTGGGACCATTAGTGTTGGCACATGTGACAGCTGTCTTATGCATTTTTACTTCACATGTGAAGCTTCAAGATTTTGCTCTGTCTGACAGTTTTTTTTTATTTTTTTTTATTTTTATTTTCAAATAAGACAGTGAAGGAGATTGTGTGTGTGAATTTTTTGCCCAGCACAGAAACAGAGAAGTTAAGGGGTGACCCATCTGCGGTGAAGTTGGAACCTTGACTAACTGATTAATTAATCGTATATGGTACAATGTACAGTTATAAATTGAGGAAGCTACTTAAACTAGTCCATGAGGTGCCATCTCTACAATGAAGCTTGGCTGCAGTAGATCTCCAACACTCTCTGTCTCTTGTCCTATAAACTATATATATGTGTGTGTGTGTGTGTGTAAGACTTCTTTGCCATTACTGTGACTAGCATTCCCGAGTTCTGTTTAACTACCTCTGGATTTACTCTGAAACAGACACATGGCAATATGGTCCTAATTGGCAATCGTGACTGACATCCATAAAATGTGATTGTTGACTTTTGGTTCCTCATTATTCTTGTTTTGCCTTTAGGGGGAATTTTCTGTTCCCATTATCTTATCTTGTCGACAGCTGGATGGTTCTTCCTTTGCCTAAGTTTACTGAGGTTCTGTCAGGGGTATGCATTAGCACAGTCGATAGGAGACTTCCTTTCAAATCCAGCTGCGATTTGCTGCAGCACACGGCCGGTGTTCGAAACCAGGTGGTTCCCGGGTTTCACCCAGCCTCTAGGAAATGAGTACCAGAGTGTTAACACTCTGGGATACTTGGAGGAATGTCGCTGAAGCTACAGAGTTGCAAAACAGGTGGACAGTTTCTTATCAGCTGTCCGTACTGGTGGTAGAGCGCTTATGGTTTATAACTGTGTGCAGTGACACTGGTTCACATCTCCTGACTTTATCCTTTTTTACTAAGGTTCTGTGTGTCATCTTTCATCCACCTTGTCATCTTGCATCACCTTGTCATCTTGCATCACCTTGTCATCTTGCATCCACCTTGTCATCTTGCATCCACCTTGTCATCTTGCATCCACCTTGTCATCTTGCATCACCTTGTCATCTTTCATCCACCTTGTCATCTTACATCCACCTTGTCATCTTGCATCACCTTGTCATCTTGCATCACCTTTTCATCTTGTATCACCTTGTCATCTTTCATCCACCTTGTCATCTTACATCCACCTTGTCATCTTGCATCCACCTTGTCATCTTGCATCACCTTGTCATCTTGCATCACCTTGTCATCTTGCATTCACCTTGTCATCTTGCATCCACCTTGTCATCTTGCATCCACCTTGTCATCTTGCATCCACCTTGTCATCTTGCATCCACCTTGTCATCTTTCATCCACCTTATCATCTTTCATTCACCTTGTTTATATAAAACACCCAGATGCCACTATGGTGTCCCTAGCAGCTCCCACCGGACGAACTTGTTCTAATTACAAGGCAGAGCTCTCAGCCCTTTTGATGGCAGCACAGTATATGAACAATCTGCAAATTACCGCAGGCAGGATAGTTTTTCTCACTGACTCACTGTCAGCTATACAGGCCCTTGAGTCCAAACCTACCGACAGCACACTACAAAGTCTAACACAGGAACTTGCTATGTTGTCAAATAAGGCAGAAATTCACTTGCAGTGGATTCCGTCTCACTGTGGCATCAAAGGCAATGAAAGCGCAGATGCTTTAGCCAAGGAAGGCAGTAACAAACCACAGTCCTACCAGCCACTATCTTTTCCAGAAGTCAAAACTCTCATTAAGAGAAAATCAGAAACAGATTGGAAAACCAACACTGGTTATAACTACGGAAAAGATTTTCTGAAACACTTGAACAGAACAGACCAAGTCACAGTTTTTCGCTTACGCACTGGACACTGCAGACTCAAAAACACTCACATAAATTAGGTATGAGCCAAACAGCTCTCTGCCAGTGCCTTCGTGCTGAGCAGACTCCAGAACATGTCCTGCAAGACTGTCCTCTCCTGGCGGAAATGCGGAGCGACATATGGCAACACCCAGTAGAACTGACAACTAAGCTTTGGGAAAATCTAAGAGACCTTGAAAAGACATCCCAGTTTATGACCCACAGTGGATTATGCGCATGACCAGAGATCGCTGAATAAGAAGAAGAAGATCCACCTTGTCATCTTTCATCCACCTTGTCATCTTGCATCCACCTTGTCATCTTACATCCACCTTGTCATCTTGCATCCACCTTGTCATCTTGCATCCACCTTGTCATCTTGCATCCACCTTGTCATCTTGCATCCACCTTGTCATCTTTCATCCACCTTGTCATCTTGCATCCACCTTGTCATCTTGCATCCACCTTGTCATCTTACATCCACCTTGTCATCTTGCATCCACCTTGTCATCTTTCATCCACCTTGTAATCTTTCATCCACCTTGTCATCTTGCATCCACCTTGTCATCTTGCATCCACCTTGTCATCTTGCATCCACCTTGTCATCTTTCATCCACCTTGTCATCTTGCATCCACCTTGTCATCTTGCATCCACCTTGTCATCTTACATCCACCTTGTCATCTTGCATCCACCTTGTCATCTTTCATCCACCTTGTAATCTTTCATCCACCTTGTCATCTTGCATCCACCTTGTCATCTTGCATCCACCTTGTCATCTTGCATCCACCTTGTCATCTTTCATCCACCTTGTCATCTTGCATCCACCTTGTCATCTTGCATCACCTTGTCATCTTGCATCCACCTTGTCATCTTGCATCCACCTTGTCATCTTGGTTTTTTCTTCCTATTTCTAATGAGAAGGAGTAGCTGGCTAAGTGGTTAGAATATGGGAATCTCATTCAGGAGATGCAGATTCAAATCCTCAGTAAGGTGATAGACATTTGTTTCAGTCATTGGTTGCGAAAAGTGGAGTGTTTTAATGGGAACAGTGGAGGGGAAGAGAGTGACATGGAGACCAATAATTGACAGTACATAAGACAGAAGGCTGTGGGCAGCCATGACTACTGTGGACTGTAGGAAGACACAGGTCGTGGACTGTGAGAAGAAGTTTTACTACAAAGAAAGATCCAAATTTATACCACTGGCGGCCCAGGGGCCTAATTCCACTGGCAGCCCACAGGCCAAGTCTTTTTATGCTATGGCTGAGACCACTGGCCCACGAGATCCCCATTTTCAACATTTTTGGCCCCTAGGTAAACTTAACTGCACAGCCCTGATTCACACTATAGGCCATACCGTGTGGCATTGATAGTTGTGTCTAACCACAGCCTTCTGTCTTGTGTACTTTCAGTAACTTGTGACACAGATGATCTTCCATGCCATGATGTCAGACTGTCCAGCATCTTCTCTATCGGTCTCCTCCTGCCTCTTTTGCCGACTAACTTTCTAACCGTCACGATGTACTCCAGTTTTCCCCTTCTCACGACGTGACCACACTATGTAGATTGTTTCCTTCTGCTGTCTGTATTATTTACATGGCCCAAAATTATTAGCCTGTGCCCCTCCTCCCCCTCTCCCACCCCTGTTTTTTCTTTCCTTCCTGACACTATCTTTAAAAGTGGAAAATCGTTACAGTAAAGACAGTAACTTCTAATGAAGCTTTAATCTCATACCAAGCCCGCCTATTATCTGCTTTGTCCTGCTGCATGCCTTCCATATAATATTCATCCTAGTTTTTAATTCTCATGCCAGTGGATTTTCAGACCTCCCATTATTTCTTCTTCCCTGTAGATTCCAGAAACAGGGTTTTCTTATTGTAATATTAGCAGATTTTCTTGAGATTTGTCCTTTTTGTCTTTTCCTCATCCTTGGACTTACTGGAATTTGTTTCACACCATAACCTCCACACTGTTGGTTTATTCATACAACTTGAAATCTTGTATTCTGCACAGATACCAGTTAATAATATTAATCTTGTAATCTTAGCTTCAGCTTCTTAGCAGATGGGTCACTCCATAGTTGCTTCGCACCTGTGCTGACAAAAAAATACACAGAATGTTTATCCCTGTCCCTTGTGGAACAGTTGACACGGACTGCAGTCTCAGCATAACCACTAGCATATGCACACATTAAAAGCATAAGGCAGCCATCAGAAGTGCTGACACAAACAGTCTGATATTAGAAATGGAGTTTATCATCGACGGAAGCAGAAGTTACAAACAAATCAGCAGTTGCACATGTGGTAGGTTTTAATCACATAAGCACCACCAATTCTGTGGCAAATGGCAGCTCGCCATTTTCAGAACTTGCAGTTCACCATGTTGCTGACAGTGCCACGCCATGGATTCAACTCATTACAGTACTGTCTTTTCTGTCTATAAATGAATGAAAATGCAGCGGCCACCGTCTGTCAGAAAAAGCAACAATTTGCCACGACTAAAACAGTGACCATGCATTTTGTACTTTGACCAGCAGTTAATAATTGTAGCAGAGACCCCTTGAGCTCCCAACCCAGTTTGTAGGCCAACCCAAATATTTGTAAGGGGACCCTCCTGCCCCCCCCCCCCCCCCCGCATCTTTTTCCCTAAACAAAAAATACCATGTACAGGAGCAGGTTTGCTAGAGCTTAAGGGATTAGGCCATTTAAGCATCCCCTCCCCACCTGATATTCTGCAAGGGGAGTGAGCCCTAATATTTTCTTTGTGTCGGCACCTCTTTAAAAACGGTTTGAAACAGTTTTGTCTGTTTTATCATTCTTCTGATGTGTGTTGCTGGAAAGTCATCAAATTTAAGAGTCTAAATAGGGTTTAACTCTTTCAAGACCACATTTTTTCTAGGGTTTGGACAGCATTATTTTGAGCGGAATTTTCGTTACTGCAACATGACAGAGCTAAAACCTTCCTGAAGAAAACGTATTGTCTGTATCGCGACATATAAAGTATCAAATTAAAGATGAATGAGTGCAGAATAAATTTAAACTGTTTAAATGTCAATATTACAACAAAATATTATTAAAATCACACAACATTCAAGGATGTTAGACACATATGAAGATTAATGACATAAAATTTATCCTCGCTTACCTTACTTTTTTGCTTGTTCAACAACACTGCTATCCAATTCTAAGAATGCACATGCCTTCTCTGCTCAATTATGTATCAGCTAGTCTTTTTTGAAACAATTAATTTAAATACTTTGGATTTTATGATCATTTTGGTATTGAAACATTGATCTGATTGAAATATTTTGTTCAATTTTCATATCCTAAACTAAATTATCACCAATAGGTTTGTCACTTAGATATCAGTCATAATATCAGGACTGTTGTCACCATCTGGCTGAGATTCATCAACGACAGAGCAGTATAAACAGTTCTAGACCTTATCCCTTATCATTTAGTATAGACAAATCCCGTAAAAATTGTATTCCATCTAAATAATTTTTTAAAAATCAGAAAATAATGCACCGAGCACGATGAACTTCGCAAACGAAAGGATTTCCTGTTGTTAATCCTAATTGTTCAAAAACTTGTTCTTAAAATGTTGTTTTCCCCACAAACGGAACAAAATTAGAGTGTCTCTATCGACGCCAATATACTGGGGATTCGTCCATTAAGGATAAATTTATTTGCCAGTATATTGGCGAAACGTCTTTAAAGAGTTAAGTAAAGTAAAAGTCCCTTTTCCGCACCTTTAGGCATTTTGGGAATATGGGGCTAGACTTATATTTTTATAGACCAATCGGCACTTGATAGGTGATGTGGTCAGCATTACACCACCATCTTTACCTCCCAGGACTGCACCTGGTGCCCACTCAAGGCGGGTTCTACCTGGGAGCAAAGCTAATTGGTCATTTTGGGATGAAAAAAAGTCTGCTCCGCCAGGAAGCGAACCCACGACCTTCCAATCCTAAATAGAGTTTATTACTGCTAATTGTTTATGAATATTTTTTCAGGTGCCGATGTGAGGAACTTTTTTACAGTAGAGCAGGTGGAAGATGGTACAGGTGGTGACAGAATAGTGGAAGGACAAATCAGAATCCCCAGACGTACTAGATTCATCTTAGGAAGCAGCTACCTGATTCCGGTAATTTCTTATTATTAGACATAGAATATTTGATTTGTCTTGATCCGTGAAAAGTTTCTTTTTCTATCATCTAACTAGCTGGTGGGCTTTCCTGCTGGTTCACTGGTCTTATCTTTGAATCCCCATAGAGACTTCTTCTTCTTCAGAATTCTGAGCCCTTGAGGTTCATTGCTGCAGATATCACCCGCCTCCACTCATCTCTCTGGTTGCACTTCTCTTTCCAGTCCGTCTGGACATTATCTCTCCATTGTCTTCTTTTACTGTAGCAGATATTGAAAGGCATAGTATACTTTTTTTCCAGATTGTATTCTAGATTGTATTTTTCTCTCAGCATGTTGCACCCAAATATATATGTTTCCGTTTGTTTGATTTTCATATTATCGACTTGTATGTGGCCAAAGTATATACTTATTCTGTCTTGTTATTATTGTATATTCTGTCTTCTTTTGATTGATAACTAGTCTCATTTTTTGAGCTGATTCTTTTCAGACAGTGTTTTAACAGTCTCTCGTTCATTCTTTCCAGCAATATCAATGTCATCAGCATATCCAAGTATTCTTCTAGTTTCTCCCAAAGGGCACTCTTGTTTCAATTTCCTTATAACTTTCTCCAGGGCCAAGTTACAAAGAAGTGGGGACAGAGTATCACCTTGCTTTAAACCAGATGTTATTTGAAAACAGTCTGACTTTCTGCCTTTATATGTTACTGTATTGCAAGTGTCTTCCATACATAGTTTGGTCATGGTGATTAACTTCTTTGGTCCCATAGAGGCTGATCTGTAAAATTCTTATTCACATTCACCGGCTGTAAACGGCTGTGGAAGTTCTGCTTATCTGTCTATTTCTAGACTATAACCTTGAACTAGAATTTGAGATTTGTGTGCACATCTTTTTACTGATCTGGCCTATTTGTATTCAGACTGTTGGCTCCTCACCTCAGCTGCACAATGATTTTGAAAAAAAACACTCCTAATATAGTAGACTTATAAGACATGCTTGTTAGAGAGGCAGAGAGTCTGTTCTTCTCCCCTTCCCAACACCCACCCCACACTGGGGTCCCAGAACACACACAGGAAGATTTGTAAAATTAAGCCAGGCTTCCAGGGTCAGCAGCAAAATAGTACCAGGAAATGTTATGGGGAGTAAAGGTGGCCAGAGTTATCTGCTGACCCATCAAGTGCTAACTGGTCAATAAAAATGTGAATGCCAGATTCACCCAAAGACATGGAGATGGGTCCCTTTTGTTTTCTTACCATCTGTTCACTGAGTTTCAGAGTTTGGAAATAGACAATTTCATTGTTTATCATGTGCTTAATTTGCCACGAGGTATGTTGATGAAACCTTTATTTTCTGGATGCCCGACTGCTGACCTGAAAGTTTTGGGTTTGAATCTATATCAGGGCAGAATTTTTTATGGTTGAAAATTAACCTTGGCTCTTAAGTTCACCAAGCCTAAAATGGATACCAGGTATTGTCTTGGGAAGTAAAGGAGGACATTTTGATGTTATCCACATAACCAACCAAATGCTGATTGGTCTGTAAAAATATGAATATATCATCATGTACGCAGATGAATATATTAACTAAATGTAGCATTAAAAGGTGTGTCCTTGGCTTTTTATTAAAGCCAGGTTGACGGGGTCAGGGCATTAGTCACCTGATACATTTTTGTTTCAGGCCCTAGGGAATACATTTCATTTAAAGCTTTGGCCTGTTCTTGTTATTGTTTACTCTCTTTTTTCTCAAACGTACGCGTAAACCCCCTCCCAGAAAGTAAAGAAAATGGGGAAGACCAAGAGAGACTCTGCGTAGAACCATAATCAGGGAAGGCTCAACCATTCAACCATGGCCCTAATATACATTGCAGACCTAAAGCAGGTGGCAACGAACCGCCAGACATGGAGAGATATGACCTCTGCCCTATGTGCTGCCTTAGGCTCAAGTGGAAAGACTAATATATATATATATGTGTGTGTGTGCGTGTGCGTGTGTGTGTATAATGTTTAAATTAAAAGTAGTTAAATAATTCGTTAAGCTCTATTTTTAGTTACCTGAGTAAAATATTTTGTTGAATATTTCTTGGGGGGGGGGGGGGGGGGGGGGGGGGGAATTCCCACAGGTTTGTGACCCTTTTTTTTTTTTAAAGCATTTATGGAGCAAAGTTAATGAGGCTGCTTTACTTGTATTTTTACTGACACTCACTTAATTGACTTGTCATTGTCTAGGTGACAGTCAGAGACAGGAAACAGCCCAAGAGCCAAGTGGTAACTGTGGAAGTCAACGTGACTGTTGGACCACGAGCCCCTCAGTTCTTCCAGCAGAAATATGAGGGCTGGATCTATGAGACCAAGAATACCAACACTCCGTAGGTGTCGAGGGCTGGGGTTTCAGTCTTATCATTTAATAACAGTTGATTATGATGATTGCTGTCTATGTGCTTGACAAATCTTGCTCACTCAATTAAATTTAGTTAGTTGACAGAATAAGCTTAATTGCTCATCCAACCATTCAGTCCATGATTGCCTGATTTCCCTCTTCATTAAATACTGCAGTGTTTAGAGACTGACGACACCAGTGCTGTACTGATTTATTTTAATTCTTCTTTAGCTACTGCATAGTGCTCATGTCTGGCCACCTATCTTTTTACTTGATGTTCCTGCAGTCTGGTCATGGTTGCAGATTCATAGTCACTTGGTTCTCACAAATGTCTTACTTCTTGCAGAGTCACTCACTTTCATGGCTCATCTGCCTTTCACAGTGGCCTTTTTTGCAAGCCAGTCAGCTTGCTCGTTTCCTTGCTCTGGCACACAAATGAAACTGATCTTTGTGAGCCCCGACCACTGCCTTTGGACTCACTACATCTCGGTCTACCTGAAGTAAAATTTAATTAAAGCTAATTCTTTTCTATCCTAATAGTATTCAGTCCTAAATCAATTACTTTACAAGACATTATATGTACCAGCATGCACTAGACTTGAGGAATTAACTAAACTTTGTACTGGTAATGTCTGTTTCATTTTGTGCTTTTGACAGTTTACCACACTTACTTTGTACTTTCGACAATTGCCACTTTGCTTTGTACTTTGGACATTTTCCGATTTGTGCTGAAGGTGGTCACTGCAGCTTTCCGCTGGCTAGAAACATGATGCACAGACATCATGATTGTAATTGACTCACAAAGCATGCTGAGGAAGGGGAGGACAGGCATGCTCGGTGCAGAGTGGCATGCTTTGCTTCGGAGGTAACGTTTGAAGAGCACTGTCTGGATCTTTTCTCTGGGGTATGCCGGTGTGTTTGGAAAAAATGAACAGCCTGTCAGATTGGCTGGCTCTGCACAACTTGATGGATTATTGATGCATGATATGGCAGACATGGTTAAGACCTTATTAGAGCATGTGTACAGTTTGGAACAGCAAATTAATCATCACAGTCTGGAGAGAGTGATGCAGCGATAAATGACTCGAAGCTCTGAGGAAAGCTCTGACATATAATCAGACTGCTCCTGACACCATTGGCATTGGAACTCGTGCGCTGGCTGCTGAAGTTGGGGATGGACCACTTGTAGGAATGCCCTAAGTACTGCAATGTCCGTTCTTTAATCATCTCAACTCAGCTCCACATTGTGCTTTTGAAATGTTCCACTTTACTTAGTACTGTTGACATTTTTTACATTGCTATATACTTTTCACATTTTATTCAAATTTTTCACTTTATTTTGAACTGTTGACATTTTCCAGTTTCCTTTTCCCCCAGGGTTTTCTCACAGTCTGGTGAGCAGCTGGCAGTTCAGGTTCACCAGTTTCAGCAGAATTACCCCAAGTCCTTTCGGATCTTGGATGAGAATGGCAAAGAGTCTACTTTATTCCGAATTGATGAGAAAGGCATTATCTACAACAAAGATGTAAGTGGGAGAGAAAGCTTTGTCTTTTCATGTTTATCTTGTTCTTATTTGTTCTTGTTCAGTGGCTGTAAACTCGGGCAGAAGGTTCTTGTGGTTCATTCTCTTCTGGACTTTAGTCTTGTTCCAGAACCTGAGTTTTGCATGCACATCTGTTTTACAGATCTGACTTATTTATATATAGACTGTTGGTTCCTTGCATTGCAGGCAGAGGCACTCTGACATCGAAGGAAGCATTCCTAATTTGTTGCCTCTTACAACATGTTCGTTATGGGGCAGTGGGTCTGTACTCCCTCCCCCCACAAGGGGGCCCCAGAACCCACACAGGGGTTTTGATGTTTATAACAGAAGTAATGGTCATTACAAAGAAAACTGAGCTTCCAAATTGCAACATCAAAGTAAATGGGACAAACCTCAAGCAATTTGATTCTTTGAATACTAAGGTACCCTTATAACGTCAGATGGAAGTGGAATTAAAGAAGTTAAATGTAGAATAGCTCAAGCAAAATCAACATTTTACAAAATGAAGAATATTTTATGCATTCTTTCTTTGTCGACTGAGACGACAAAGAGAATTCTTAAAAGCTGATATACGGAAATGAATCATGGACATTTGGTAGATAAGTGAAAAATTATTTTGGAAGCTGTGGTTTTATAGACAAATGATGAGAATATCCTGGACATACAAAAAGAGTAGTGAAGACGTCTTGAAAGACACTAACTCACAAAGAGAACTGATTACCCACATCAGAAAGAGACAATCTACATTCTTTGGTCATGTGATGAGAAGTTTAAACCTGGACTGTCGCAACCGTAGGAAAGTTGGAGGGGAGGAAAGGCAGAATTATGGGAGCGTAAGTCTATTTTTACTGTTAATTTTATTTTACATGAGAGAGAAAGTCTGTTATTACTGTTAATTTTTCTGATCCCCTACACTTTAACCCTACCAGACCTGAGGCCCTGAACCTATCTGTCCCCTATACCTGAGCTCCTGGGCATTAATGCAAAAAAAACCAACATGATGTACACAAATATTTGTTACATGCAAACAAGTGGTAGAATAAGATCAAACTTGGAGACATTGTAGAAAATAGGCTTATCTTTTATCTAGCGCCAATATTCCATCTTTGTGTGCCAATCCACTCAGGAGGATCAAGATTGTTTCACAAAGTGAGCACCAGATGTTGCTGTTTGAGGGACATGCCCCCTTCTCTTACTACCGATCTATTTCTAGATTTATAATTTTCAAGATCCTCCTCATGATTCGAGCTGAATGTGTCACTTCAACTGTGAACATATTCTTCATGAAATTATGACTCTGCAAAGTCTGAATAAGCCAAAGTATCGATCACCTGTTGGACTGTGGTTAAGAAATTCCCCAAAAATCGGGCCAGCGGTCTGGTAGGGTTAAGACTTCCTGTCTCAAAGCATGTGTACTGTACAGTAACAAACTTCGAGTCTGATTGAGTGAAATAATACTTTTGTGTGTGAGAGAGAGTCTCTTTTTACAATTAATTCTTCGGATCCTATACATTTTAACACATTCTGTCTCAAAGTGTGTGTACTATAACATAATAAACTTTGAATCTAATTGAATTTTTACAATAAATAGTGCTATGAATTAGTTAGTGCAACAAATAGGATACAGAATTTCCTCAACTTACAGTCGAGTTTAGTTCTGATTAGCAGGTTGCAAGTTTAACTAGTTGTAAGTTGAACTGATATGTTTCAGTACTATTTTCATTCAAACGGATTATAAAACACAACTCAGTATAATTTACATGCAGTTTTTGTACATAATATACTCTAGGCATCATTTCTGATAACTTTGACCCTACCAATGTCTTTCTTTTTTGTCCTATTTTTATTTATTTTATTTTTGTGGTCATAAGGGTGAAAAAATCAGAGTAAGACCATTCCTGGATTATATTGACACAAAGAATGAAATGGTTGAGCCATCAACTGAGAATGCAGCCAGACCAAACTGCATATGATACTTTTTACAGCAGAACATCTGGGAGGAAGAAAGAAATGGATAAATGGTGTAGCAGAAACCTGCAAAAAGATGGAAAAAATTCATCACTCAAGCCAGCTGAAAAGTGCAAGAAAAATACAGAAAGCCACAACACTGGGCTACAACCTGGTATCAGTAAGACGATGAAAGAAGAAGAAGAAGTATGGTGAATGGTCGTACATCATATACATCATAAGTCGAGGAGAAGGTGTATTAGGATTTTACATAAAAGAATAGGGCAGAGAGAATTAAGAAATATGTAAAAATTAGCAGGGGAGCTTAAACATAGTGTGTTGCCTGCGCCCTAACAATTTACAGCCAATTTTTTCCTCTAGGTGTTAGATTTTGACGTTCAGCAAACTCAGCGACCACCAAAGTTCAAACTCCAAGTCAAGGTCAGAGAGATGTCAGACAATGGAGATTTGGTGCAGACAGTTCCTGTAAGTCTTGTTTCCCCTTAATTCATTTGGTACAGAACAGTGCACCATATTTTTGTTGGCTATGTCATTCATAGCATATTTTCTTAATAACTGTTTGTCTTCATTAGTCATGAAATTCGGAGACACTTGAAGGTAGAGATGTGTTTTCTGAGAAAAATTATATGAATAACAGGCTGTCAACATAACTGAGGATTAATTATTTTTTCTTCTGTGCTTTCTAAATATCCTACCCCAAACATTTGAAATCCACAGGTTACTGGACAGTCGCATATTTAAGAGGTGGTAGATAGGCTACATGCAGTTGTGGGATCTAGGCTGCATGCAGTCGTGGGACCTAGGCTGCACTTTCTGTTGAAACCTAGGTGGGTTGGAGTAAGGGCCAGTTCTAGATGTTTTGGGGTCGTTAAAAGCATCAGAAAGCTGGGAAACCCAGTCTTACCACCCTCTAAAATGTTGGACTGTCCTTTGACATCATCTGGGGTAGGATATTACAAAAGAACCTTTTCTTCTTCTTCTTAGCATTCACCGGCTGTAAACTCTGGCGGAAAGTTTTTGTTTGTCCATTCCTAGACTTTGATCTTGATCCAGAGTTTTATGTGCGCATCCATTTTAAAGATCTGGCTTAATTATATGCAGACCGTTGGTTCTTTGCCTGTCAGGCAGATGTCCTTCCTCTGAAGGAAACACCCCCTAATTAGTCACCTCCTGTGACGTGGTTGTTCGAGCAGCAGAAGATCTGTTCTTTATCTTCCAAAATGGAGCCAGAAAACCCACACAAGGAATTGAGAATGAATTAAACAAACTCTTTAAAGAGGAACATTCCACACAATTATAAGAAAGACACAGTAGCCATGGTAGCATAATCGCTAGGAGCTCACTTGCTGGCCCAAAATCTATGGTTCATATCAGCAGCAAGATAGATTTTTTTTTTTAATGTAAAGTAGACCTGGGCTCCCAGTTCGACCCTGTCTAAAATTGGTACCAGATAATGTCCTGGGATTGAAAAAACTTTATTTTCAAAAGTTTAAAATTGGGCATTTTGATTCATCTTACGTGTGTTCCTTCCAAACACTAATCATTTTGAATTTGAATTTTATCAATTAAGTATGTTAATTTCATATAACAAAATACATAATATGAATATTGGGTTTTAAAAAACCCACAGAAGCATGAATACACACACACATACACAAACACACCTACACATATAGTCACTCTCACACACGTGCGTGCATATATATATATATCACATACATGCCAGTGCATGTCAAAACTTCTTTCTCTGTTTCCTTGACTATCAGTGTTACTACATAAATAAGCAAACTGATATGTTACTGTAATATTTGTATTTGTACAGCTGGAGATCCTCTTGAAAGATGTCAATGACAACCCACCAAGATTTCAGCTTACACAGTATCTGAAAACTATTCGGGAGGACTTGGAAGTTGGGAAGACAGTTCTGTCTGTGCTAGCTGAAGACAGTGACTCTGGTGACAATGCCATTGTTAAATATGAACTGGATAATCCTTACTTTCAAATCAAGAAAGTTGGCAAAGAAGGGGTTATAACTGTTAAAGAGTAAGTACAACCAGTTATTATCATCACCAGGTGCTTTGCCAACTACTTCTCATCTTACAGTCACCTATACATGTAACTTCTTCTGTCATTGGGTGGTTCCCCCACCCTCCTTTCCAATCCCGATGGGGAACACATGTATCAGTTCCTGTCCTTTTTTTCCCCCTCATTATTCCACTATCGGATATAATAGGTGCGCAGCCAACTCATGCCAGGTCATCCTGTTTTTTTGGTATTCTTTGCCAGCTCACAGCAAGGCCTCCCCATCTTATTGACTTCAGTCTTTAATTCTCTTCTCTGTGGTTCTCGTTTATTCTTTGGGTTGTGGGTTTCATAGTTATTACAGGTTGATCATGTTTTCTCATTCTCAGCAGCTGGGTGTAGAGGGTTCGGCCGGCACACTACGCTCAGAGGAAAGGCAAGATGGATATACAACCAGACTACGGCTGGCACCATTAGTACTGGAACTCTGCGCTGGCTGCTGAGGATGGGGACGGAGCTTGTATAGGGAATGACCTGAGTGCTGTGATGTCAATTCTTGTGCATAAGTCGTTGTCATACTCGCTATGAAAAAAGGGGGGAGGAGGGAACATTATAGAGTTACAATTTCCCTGGGTGGGTTTGGGGCCTTATTTTAGGGTCTTAATAATAATAATACACCCTTCCCCCCACCACCCCCATCCCCACCCTTCCAACCCACAACAAGCTTGTCAGTAAAGGTAATTAATTAAGGGGTTTTCTGAAGTTTGTAGTGTTGAGGCTAAAATAGGCAGATGTAGCAGCCTAGCTGTAAACACAGTAGTGTGCCAGACAGGAGGTGGCATGGATAGAGCTGATATCATCAATGCTGCGTGGACTTAGTTGGAGGATAATGTTGAATATCTGGCGCTAACATGATTACATGACCGAGGAGTTAAGCTTGGTGAAGCTCATCTGTGTCCTCTTCGAGGTAGAGACAGGAGATTCTTAACCAACTCCTCATGAGAACAATCAGTAGAGGTACCCTGGAGTGGCTACTGCATCGGAGGACTGAGCATGTATGGGGATGTCCAGTGTGCAAAGAACTTGATTTTGAAAACATAACAGTGTGCCAACTGCCCTTTTAAAGGTGATTGCAGAAAAAGAAGAAAAGTTACAAATAATGAAGATCCCCGTGTGGGTTCTGGGGCCCTGTTATAGGGAAAACAAGAATAAACCCATTGCCTACCCAAAAGCTTGTCGTAAAAGTCGACTAACTGGGAGCTTCCTTTAAAGTCAGAGTGCATCTGCCCGAGAGGCAAGGAACCAGCAGTCTGCACACAAATAAGTCAGATCTGTCAAATGGATGCACACGCAACACTCAGGTTCTGAAACAGGACTGCAGTCCAGAAGTGGATCAGCAACCAGAACTTTCCGTCAGAGTTTACAGCTGGTGAATGTGAAGAAGAAGAAAAGAAATAACAAAGACATACAAAATTGTGGATATATCATTTTTTTGCTAAAGTTCTCATAAACCTCATTGATATTTTAATTTCAGTAAACTGGACTTTGACGCCTTCCCAGGACCCACCTACAAATTTATTGTATATGCCAAAGATGCTGGCACCCCAGTTTTGTCGAGTTCAGTGGATGTTACGATTACCACAACTAATGTGAACGATGAGAAGCCAGTGTTTGTTCCGTCAGGGACACTTGTTTTACGAGATGTGGTGCCAGCTAATTTTATCCTGACAAGACTGCGAGCAACTGATGCTGATGGTGATAATGTCAAATTTTATTTTACTCGTAAGTATCCTTCTTCTGCATTTGTCATTAAAAGGGCGGTTGGCCCATTGTGATATTGATTACAGAGAGGTGATGTCTCTGCATTTGGCCCATGACATCCAAATTCAGGCCAACATATCCGGATTCAGAAACCCTAAATTTGTCGTCATTTACAACATGCTAGAAGGGAGGGTGTCTGCTCTGCAGAGATCATCATTTCTATTATTTCCAAACTGGATCATCCTAGTGTGGGTTTCAGGACCCCATTTGGGGTTGGTTAGTTAGTTAGTTAGTAGTTAGTCTTTCCTCTTGAGCCTAGGGTGGTGCATAGGGCGTCTCATAGGGCAGAGGTCATAGCTCTCCATGTCTGGTGTTTTTTTGCCACATGTTTTAAGTCTCAGATATTCATTAGGCTCATGGTTGAGCCTTCCTTGATGACGGTTCTACGCAGGTTCTCTCTTGGTCTTCTCCGTTATCTTTTCTCTTCCTGTGTCCGTATGAGGGCTTAATGGGAAGTCTGGTCTTGTCCGTTCTGAATGCATGGCCGATGTAGTTCTAATTGCGCTTTCTTATCAAACTAGATACATTATCTTGCTTGGTCTCTTGTCTTATTTGCGTATTGGATCTGAAGTATGTCCCCATATGGGGTGGGGGGAGGAGTAGACCCACTGCTACCCTTGGTTCATATTTGGTCATGAATACATATTCTGAATGATTTCAACACATCTAGTTGTTAAGGGGCAGTTGGTTTTTTTTCTTCCAAAATGACTCACACAGAGGGTTCTTTGTTCTGAGAAGACCAAGAGAGACCCTGTGTAGAACTATCATCAAGGAAAGCTCAACCATGGGCCTAATGAACATCTGAGACCTAAAACATGTGGCAGCCAACCATCAGACATGGATAGCTATGACCTCTGACCTCTACCCTCACAGAGGTGTTTATATTTGTATACTGTTAATTTAATGTTTAAATATTTAATGACCTATTTAACTTCTCTCATTTTCCTCAGCTCGGGCAGAAAAATATGAGATTTTTAACATCAAACCTTCTTCGGGCATCATCAAAGTGATCGGAGAAGTTCCTTCTAACAGGAACTCTTACGCTCTGAACATTAGTGCTGTGGATGATGGCTCCTGCTGTGGTGGAACTGTACAGTTAGAGAGCACTGCTGTCTTTCTAGTGGATATTGTGGATTCCGTCAACCAGAAGCCATTTTTCAAGAACTGCCTGGAGTATTCACAAATGGCTACGTTTAAGGAGGAGTCTGAACCAGGGACTCCAGTGATCAAGGTAAGCGAGCTTTTCTCATAAAGATGTGCTGAGATAATTATGTAGATCCCCTTGTGGGAGGAGGGGAAGAATAGACCCAATGCACCTTGTCAGAAAAGTCTACTAATGAGGAGTGTTTCCTTTTGAAGCCAGAGTGATCTGCCTGAAAGGCAAGGAACCAACAGTTTGCATACATTTAAGCCATATCTGTAAAACGAATGTGCATGCAAAACTCAAGTTCTGGGAAAAGACTTAAGCCAGAATTGGACTGACAACTAGAACTTTCCACCAGGGTTTACAGCCAATGAATTCAAAGAAGCAGAGGATTATGTGGATTACAGTAAAACCTCGTTAAACAAACTTGCTTAAGTTGAACACTAGGTTAAAATGAACAAAACTGTGGTCCCAGCAGGGATGTTTTAACGATACATTAATTAGTCCATGGTTAAAATATATTATTTTTTTTTAATACAAAACTTTTGATTGTTTAGTCCCTTGGAGTTCCTGTTAATGAGGTTTTACTGGTGTATGGTTTTAACAGTAGGGCCTCAAACTAGTCTGCAAACCATTCTAGTCATATTGTTTAGCTTAAGATCTTGTTATGTTGTGTTAAAGCTGTTTAACTTAATGTCTGGCAAAGCCATTTGAAAACTATTTTACTGTAATGTTATATGTTGTATTTTAACTGTTTTATCTATAATGTGTTATCTCATTTTTAAATTATTCACGTTAAGTCATTTAAAAACTGTTTTCTGTAGTGATATATGTTGTTTTATCTGTAATATGTTATCTCATTTTAAACTGCTTACCCAAGGTCATTTTAAAACTGTTTACTGTAATGCTATATGTTGTTTTTTAAACTGTTATATCTATAATGTGTTACCTCATTTTTTCAATTGTCTTTTTAAAACTGTTTACTATAATGCCAAATGTTGTTTTTAACTGTTTTATCTATAATGTGTTTCCTCCTTTTTAAATTGTTTACCTTAATGACTAGTAATGTTCATTTTATTTGCCTTTAATCTCTAATGTCATGTTCATATAGTTTACCTTTACTGTTTAGTTATGTCATTTTGAAGCTGTTGATCCTAATGTCTTATCTCATGTTTAGTCTGTTCACCTTTAATGTCCTGTTATGTTGTGTATAAACTGTTTATCTTTATATCTTGCTTCAGGGCTATATCTTGCTTTAGGTCTTTTTGACTAAGTTTACTCAGGTGCAGCAAAGTCATTTTTTATGGGAGGGGGGGGGGGATTGTCACGGGCCAGACACCTGAACTCCAACATAGAAGGATAATTAATAAAAGTACAACTGGCAATGATCTGTGGGCTACTTGTTAAGCCTCTGGGAGCCAGATTTGACCCGCGGGCCGCCAGCTGAATAAGAATAGTTCTTACTTCATGTTAAAACTGCTAACCTTAATTTCTGATGTTGTTTTCAAATTTGTTTACTTTTCCTGTTGGCATCTGTGGCTTAGGCGTTGCAAACACCCTTTGTAAAGCCAGGGTGCCGGGTTCGATCCCTGCTGCGGACGATTTGTCTTGTGCTGGTTTCAACAGTAGTTTCATGTGACTGTTCAGAAAGCAGTGGCAAACTATTGAATGTAAAATTTTGCCAAGAAAAACCACAACAGCCAGTAAATGCTGGGGTGGGTTCTGCAACGTCCTGTGAAGGCTATGCAACTAACTTTTTTTACTTTTCCTATCTAACTGTGTCATTTGGTGTGTCTTGTTTAAGGAGCTGCCATGGCTTAACAGTTAGACGCTTACATGCTGGCTCAAAGGCTGTGGGTTCATATCCTCATTGAGACTGATTTTTTCTCTTTAAAAATGGCCTTGGCTTACAGGTTTATCCAGCCTAAAATGGGTACCAGGTAAGGCCCTGGGAAGTAAAGATGACCAGCCTCATGATGACTTATCACCCACCAAATGCCAGTTGGTCTGTTAAACATAATCTAGCGCTATATACCCAGTACACTTAATGGCATGGAAAAAAGTGCTTTTATGTCTTGTTTAAACTTTTTTACCTTACCTCTTTCAGTATCATGATTTTTTTTTGGTTTGATTTGATTCAAGAACCGACATCACAGCACTCGGGGCATTTCCATAAGCTCTCCGCCCCTATCTTCAGCAGCCAGCAAAGAGTTCCGATACTAATGGTGCCAGTAGCATTCTGATTAAACGTCCGTCTTGCCTTTCCTCTGAGCCTCGAGCATTTGCCAGAACCTCTCGTCACTCTCCCCTGCATCAATCTCATCAGACTGTGGTGATCCATCTTCTCATCCGAACTGTACACGCTCTCCCACAAGGTACTAACCACGTCTGCCTTATCATGTATCAGTATTCCACCAAGTTGTGCAGAGCCAGCCAGTCGGTCCGACTGTTCATTTCCCAACACGCCGGTGTATTCCAATGAAAACATCCAGACAATACTCCTTACCCATGTCCTCCGCAGCGAAGAATGCCACCCTAAACTGCACCCAGAGCTTCGTGAAAAGGGTGGTCTGTGTCTGCAGCTATCCAGCGATGACTTCGCCTGCAGCATCTTTTGCCTACCTGCAACAGCCAGCAAACCAAGGATGTTTTGCATACACACCACTGGGGTGTCTATTGTGCAACCCAGAATTACCCACATAGCTGCGTTCTGAGTGCGCTCTAGTTTGTCCATCTGACTCTTTGAGGCGGTAAGCAGTCGCAGGCCATAACCACTGACAGGATCAGGGGCTGATATAGTGTGAAAAGCATTCTCTGCTCTATATCAATTGCAGCCATAGTCTTAAGTGCACTAAGTCCTTTCTGCATCTTGTCACAACACTCTTCACATGGTCCTTAAAGGACAGACACCTGTCAAATGTAATTCCCAGATACTTCAGTTTGCTCTCTCTGTTGACTTTTCTGCCATCTATCGTGAGACTCTGGACATTAGCTTTAAAAACAGACAACAAAACAGACGCCTTTTCCGGATGGACAACAGCCCTCATTTCTATACACCACTCAAGTCACTTTGTCTACTGTCGCTTGTAGCTCCTGGGCTGTTTGTTCCCTCTCTTCTCCCTGCCTATATGCAAGTATATCATCCGCAAAAGTCAGTATCCTTCCAACTCCTGGTGCTTCTAGGCTTGCAATCTTGCTTGTATACACGTTAAAGAGCACAGGCGAGATGGCGTACCAGAAGACAGTTAAATTAGTTATAAATAAACGTTTGATGTGTTCCTTAGTACCAAAAGAGTAAAAGTCTCGCTGTGTCATCTTAACATTATTTACCCTTATGTCTTGTTTAGGTGGTTGCTAGTGATCCGGACAGAGGACTGAATGGGGTCATTGACTATTCCATTGAGTCTCCGTCTACATTGTTGGCTGATGCCCCGTTTGACATTGATAAATCTTCAGGCCAGATAACAGTGAAGTCAAAAGTGAACAGAGAGGCATTGGATAAAGACTACATTCAGGTAAGGGTCATTTGTTTTCTGTGTATTTGACATGCTTATTTTTAGACACTCAGCTTGAACTTATAAGCAGTTGTTTTCTTTCTTTGCTTTTTTTTTTTTTTTTTTAAATCCTTATTCTCTTCCTGCTTTTCCACCTCAGTGCATCACAGATGTCTTAAGGGTGGTTAAAAAAAATTAGTTGCATAACCATTATAGGATGTTGCAGAACCAACCCCAGCATTTTTTTTGGCTGTTGAGGTTTTTCTGGGCACATTCTATGTTCAGTAGTTTTTCGTTGCTTTTTGAATGGTCAGCTCTCGGTACTGCTGTTGAAACCAACGCAAGACAAATCGTCCACAGCTGGGATTTAACCCGGCATTACGAAGTGTGTTCGCAACGCCGAAGCCACAGTGCGGTTGGTTGTTCTTTGCCACAGAAACACCCGCAGCGGTCGGATGTGTTGCCTGAAAGGTGCAAATATTGCAGCTGTGCTGTAAACGGTCACAACGTAATTGCATTTTTGGAAGAATACAGAAGAAGAAGAAGAATCTCCATAAACATTCTTCAAACATTTGTTGATGTAAATTGTGGTCTGACCTTCAGCATTGAGAAATTTTAAGTCATTATGTTGCTTGAATCGTACATCTTTGGAAGCCATGTTAGAACTGTTACAGTGGTACCACCTGTTACTAGTACCGGTTGGTAATGCTATACAGTGCAGAAGAGTGTTTGATGAATCCTGCTAAATTTGCATATTTCACACCAATACAGTATTTACATAGATTAAAAAAATTAAACAGGCATTACTTTTTTGATCATCCTTCATACATCATATAGGCTCACAGTCTAGTCCTCTGTTCCTTTTTTATCCTCTGCTAACCTTTGGATATAATGGATTGAACCTGATCCAATATCTTTGGGCTCTCGCGCTGATGATTTTCTTGGATATACACATTTCCCCAGTCCAGTTGTTTCCCATTTTGGTGCCTGTTTGGTAAAACTCTCTTTGCTTCTTCCCCACGGTGCGCCCAATATGTTGCCATCTTTTTTTTATCATTTCTCAAAACTTGACACAAGCAGTTATTCTGATATTTCTCTTATTTCTTTGCTTTTATTGAGTTAATCCAATTCAGTGTTCATCAGTGTGCTTATTCATGTGTTCCTGCTTTCAAATAGTCAACAAAGAGATCTCATGCTGACAGTGCCAGTGGTTATGATTGAAAGTCCATCTGTCTTTTCCTCTATGCATTGAGTATCTCCTCGTTGTAGAGGACGGAAACACACCTCACTGTGGCTGGCACAGTCTTTGGGACCGAGAATCCTCCAGAATAAGCGGACAACTCTTTGGTGCTATCTGCTGTTAGCAAAAGCATTGCAGAGTAGGGTACTCACTTACCCAGGCATTGTAAAAGATTGCTGAAGGTTGAGATGCTCAGCCGTATGGATGTGGAAAGCAAGGGGAGACTACCACATTATATATCACTAGAAACTCAACTTGGAAGCACATGGGGTTGGAGAGCTGACTAGGGAAGGGAATACTTTCAGGCGTGAAGAGAGCGACGTTCTGTAAAGGACTTGCTGATTGATGATAATGATGATGATTATGATAGAGTATCTTCTTATTTTAATTCTCCCTGCCTGTAGTTATCAGATGAGAATTCCATGTCTCTAGAATTCCATGTCTCTAGAATTCCATGTCTCTATGAAGTCTGTGGTGTGATGCATAGCCTCCACTGACACATATGGCTTCGTTTTTACCAGAAAGCCAACTGGCCTGATCTGGGATCTTTCTGCTGCATGTAGAAAGTATGTCTGCAGCACATGCTCACTTCTCTGGGGTACCCATCCACATGGGCTGAGTTCTGAGTCCTCACATTTTTAATCTCCTATACATATGGCTGAGTGAGAAGCAACAACGAAATTCATAATCTGTTGAAATCACCATTGATCACTGGCATCATGAGATCTAATAGACTAAAATGTCTTGGGCATATTGAGAGAATGTCAGATGTCAGAGAGGTAAAAACTATATACACAAGGGAGCTGAATGGTCGTAGACCACGAGGCAGACAAAGAAAACATTGAAGAGATAGCATCCAGACATACCTGCAAACACTAGGTGTCACCAACTGGAAAGAGACGTCTAACCAGAGAGATGAGTGGAGGCGAGGGATATCTGTAGGAATGAACCTCAAGCGCTCTGAATGCTGAAGAAGAAGAAGAAGTATATATGGCTGCAGAGTCTGTTGTGTCCAGTTCACAATGTAAATTCTGTTTTGAAACAAAAACAGAAACTTGGGATGAATCATGCAAATCCTCTGAACACTTCACACTGAACTGTTCTCGCGAGACTGAATTGTTCTCGCCAGACTGAATTGTTCTCGCCAGACTGAATTGTTCTTGCCAGACTGAATTGTTCTTGCCAGACTGGATTGTTCTTGCCAGTTGAACTGTTCACACCTGACTGAACTATTCTCGCCGGACTGAACTGTTCTCACCAAGCGCGGATGGTCTGTTGTTCTGCTCTGTTCACCTGATGCTAAAAAGCTTTCATCACATCTCTGTGAACATTAAGTAGGATTTCAGCCAGAAAAGTCACAGCAGCCAGTCTGTCAGTATGATCATTTCCCTACACAGCTGCATTTAGTAGGAGAGAAAAAGTAGTTTGAATTAACAGTGATAATCTTTAAATGGAAATCTTGTACTTTGTTCACCCTCTGAAGTGTTTTTGGCATATTGTGTTGTGGTCTACAGCTAGGCTGCAAAATATACACTTTTGAGCCCAACACATCCAGTTCAGTAAGTCCTTAATTAGTGACCTTGTAGGAAACGCTCATTAAGGGGCAGTGGGTCTATTTTTTTTCTTTAAAAAAAAACAATAAATATGGGGCTCCAGAACCCACACGGGGATAAATGGAAATAAGAGAGAAGTATTTTACGTGTATGCACACAGGGAGATTACACTCCTTTTTCGCTGCTGCAAAATATCTTGTTATCTATTGTGTACACAGGTGACAGTGAAAGGATCAGACAAAGCCCAGACGCCACAAGAGGGCTGGTGTACCTTCCGTGTGGCTGTCCAGGACATTAATGATAATTCTCCTGTGTTTAATTCTCTCAGTTACAGTGAAAAGATTTCAACAAATGCTCAAATCAATCGGGTATGTTTTTTTGTAAAGAAATGATTGCTCAGATTATTTGGGTATATTTTTAGAGATGATTGCTTAGATTGATTGGGTATGGTTTTAGCAATTATTGTAAAGAGAAGGGTGAGGGTTATAATCAATCGAATTAACTTTTTACAGCATGTGGTGGGGAGGTTGGGGAGGGGAATAGCATTTCTATGTGTATTTTAATGTTTTTACCTGTAAGGGTGGGGGTTGTGCTGACCAATAAGTTCAGCTGTATTTTGCTACCAATTCTGTATTATTCTGCTTCCCATTAATTTTACTTTGTGCTGTTTTATACCATGTTCCTTTTTTTTTATTTTTGATGTCCATTTTTCAAAATGTTTAAAACCATACTTTAATGTCATTGTATTTCTTTTTTCTATCTCTAAGACAATTTGTCATTTCATTTTCTTTCTTAAAATTAGTAAAGTAAAAGCCCTTTCTCAGGCTTTCAGGCACATTGGGAATATAGGGCTTGACCTCTGTGTCTTAGGATGTTTGTGTTTATTCTTCACCTTAATATTGTTAATCTTATGTCTAAAACTGAACAGCTTGGTTTGCATTCTTTCGTCTTCCTGTCTCTTGGGTGTTTTGTTATACGTCATTTATCCTTTCATGTATTTTCCATGTTTCTTATGTGTAAGATTCCTTTCTTCTGTCTCTGTTGCTCTCACTCTTTCCACTCTCCTTTTGTCTCTTCCTCCCTTTTAATAGGTTTGTATTTAATGATTAATTCCCTTACCAAAATATTTGGTTTTGTCCAAAAAGACATTAATATGAATTATTGTAGTCTTTTGATGGGCGTTATGTATTTGTGGAATCACACTCACATGTCTGCTCATTGTTCTAGGTGTTTGACCCGCTGATGTTTATATAAACCACATATCTCAAAATATTTTCTTTCTGCTTCATTTGCTCTTCCGATAGTTTCTTAGGGTAGAGTTTGATGGGGGGAGGGGGGGGGGGGGGGGGGGTTAATAATTTTTTTTAAAAGTAGGTTACATTTTTTTAAAAGATTTTTACAGGACAAACAGATTAAGGTGTAAATGTTGATTATTCCAGTAACTCACTGGTTGTACATACACATTGTACTCTTCCTCTCCTATGTCCTTTCTTGCTTGATGCACACTTGATTGCACATTCCCAGAAACTCATATATGTTGTATCATATAACATTGTATCTTCATCAGCAGTCATTCATAAATGATCCTAATGACATTATGTAAACATTGCTTTCTCAGGTGATCCTTCGTGTCGGGGCAACAGACAGAGACATTGGAGAAAACGCCAGGATTTCCTACTCCATGGTACAGGATGGCGGTGGTGTCTTTGGGATCTACAAGGAAAGTGGTCTCATCTTTTTGAAGTCCCACTTGACAGCTTCGGTGAGTTCTTTTACAGGAGCAGTTTTGGTTTTGCTGTTTCTTTTTAGGTAGGACTACCTGAGGTTGTTTGTTCTTTAAAAATAACCTCATTATTTTGTTTTCTACCTGCCAACAAGTAAATAGTGAGACTGATTTTATTATGATGATGATGACAAACATGCCATCCATAAAGTAAAATGTGTAATCCAAACAGGCATTATTCATCTGTGATTTTTTGCCAGATTGCAACACTGCATGCATGGTCAGCAGATGATAAGTAGTCCGCTATTTTTTCATCCCTGAGATTTTTTTTTGTTACTTTTGTAGCATAGAGCAAAGTGCGAACATTAAATTTTGTTTTAAACTCTGTAAAAGTGCTTTTGAGGCAGATAAATTGGTGAGAAAGGTTTGTGGTATCCGTGTTTATCTCCTGCATATAAATTCAGATTGGATTCATCATTCAGCACTGGTGTGGAAAAGATTAAAGATAATACTAGGCAGTGATGTTCAGTTTCTGTTCGTAATGATGAACTATTTGACAGAGTAAGAGGACAGATGCATTAAGACCGATGTCTGACTGTGAGGATGATGGCAGATAATTAAAGTGTTGATAAACTCATCAGTTTGGCTGTCTCAGGAGCACTTTCCCAATTATGAAACATAATGTTCACTATTTCCTTCATGCTGCATATGTAACCATGTTACTCTCACTAGTTAAACAAAATGATGGGTTATTTGTCTGCTGACCAGGGCTCATTATTTATTTGTCAGACTGTGTAGAATTGGTAAATCCAACACTTTACACCTCAGAAGCAGTATCTACCATAGGACTTGGGGGAATTATAGAAATTGTGGTGGTGCAATGTATTTAGAGACATTGGGAGACTTTAGGGTAATCTGTAAATGTCTATCAAGGTGCACAGCTTGATTTAGTTAATCTTTATTTATTTTATTTTTGGTAGAAAACTGAGTACAATTTGTTGGTGAAAGCTGAAGATAATGGAAACCCACCAAGAGAGGGCACTGTGATGGTCAGAATTGAGGTTGCAACTGAAACCAGTGAACCACCCAAGTAAGTAATCAGCTTTTGGGTTTCATTTTCTGATATCGTCACTCACTTATACTGTTGTTGCTCTTTGATGGTAGTGAATTTCCTGGCAAATTATGACACATCATTTCAGGCGGACGTGCTGGTTCACAGGTCACCAAAGTTCATAAAAGGGACTTCTATTTATCAAAGTATAGAAACTTTTTTTTTTCCTGGCTTGCTATCAGAGTACTGTCTTGGAGAGACCTCTTTACCCTCTTTGAGTCAAAATAGAGATGGATGTCATGTTTAATCCTGTCACCCCAGGAAGCTGTGAACCCAGCATTCTGGCAAGTGCCACATCCCAGTAAAGGCATGTCTGTAGTAACCTGTTAGCAAGAAGTGTAGTTTAATGTCATTGGTTCTTTTTGCACTTGCACAGCTCTTAGAAGGCTCTAATATAAATATATTTACTAAAAATTGCCATTTAGGGAAGTTTTCTTGTAAACCAAACAGCTTTTTTAAAGCCACATAAACATCATCATTTTCATGTAGCCTTAATGGTAATGGTCTCAGTGTTATGGCATACATCGATCCATTTGTTGAGGGCATCAGGAAGTGTATTGCATCAAATGCCTCACTCTGTTCATGTTTATTGATTACTTCCTTTATGTTTCTGTTGATTACTTCCTTTCCATATCTTTATATATTTCAAAAACTAAATACCAAATGCCGACAAATAAATGTTAACCAACGTATTAGTGACTTGGGTAAAAAAAAAATTCAAAATTTTTTCTGTATTTTTTGGAGAGAGAGGGGGGGGGGGGGGGAGGCCTAATTACAAAAGAGTTAGATTCTTCTGTAAAATGTTATATTGTCACAATCAGATCAGAATGCTACTGGCGCCATTAGTATTGGAACTCTCCACTGGCTGCTGAAGATGGGGATGGAGCGCTTATGGGAATGCCCCGAGTTCTGTGATGTCGGTTCTTGAATCAACTCAACTCATTGTCACCATCAGTGTCACTCTCACATTGAGCATTCATATGTAGTTTAGTCCTCCGTTGTAGCAGCCATCCAGGGTAGCCCTGCTGACTGTTTCCATGAGAATTTGTAATTGCTCCTATCTTGACCTTGAATGTGATATAGACATGCTTGGCCAGGCTTCACTTCTAAAGTATGAAATGGGATTAGCATCAGAGACTCATTATCTACCAGTTTATTCCATATAGCATTGCAAGAATCAGCCCTGTCCAAAAAAGGTAATGTCGGGAGATGTGAACAAGCGTCATTGCACACGGTTATAAACCATAAATGCTCTTCCACCAGTACGGGCAGCTGACAAGAATTGTCCGCCTGTGTCGCTGTTCGCACGTAACTCTGTAGCTACAGCGTTGTTCCTCCATTTACCCCAGAGTGTCAACTCTGGCACCCATTTCCTAGAGGCCGGTGAACCCCGGAAGCTGCCCGGTTTCGAACACCGACCGTGGGCTGCAGTGAGTCGCAGCTGGATTTGAAAGCGACCCTCTTATCGACTGCGCTAACGCAGCCCTGTCCATGCTTCTTCCTGCTTGTATTACTGTGTTAACTTGCCAGCTGGTTCGCTGTGAGCTACAGGCTCATTGGCTGATAGTTCTAACTTGTATCTTTCAGGTTTGATCCAGACCCTACATCTTATTCATATTCCTATAAAATTGCTGAAACCGTGATCCCAAATACACAGGAGGCTGTGATCACCACCTTGACCTGCCATTCCAACATGCAGAACCCACGTGTCCAGTACTTTCTGGTCGATTCCAGGGGAGTTCTGCAGTCACAGCAGGCTGGAAGCTTTGCCATATCAGAGTATCAGCTCGGTGGACTCAATAAAGTGAATATCTCTGTGGCCCAGCAGTTGGACTATGAGAAAACCAAACAGTACAGTCTCTTACTGCGCTGCCAGGTAAGTGTTCAGAGTTTCATGCTGAAACTGTATCTCTGACATGGGTATTTTGTGCTCCAAACCTGGGCAAGTTCAGAAAATTACAAATATGCAATAAATTGCTGTCATTTAATGTCAGAAAGAGAGTGCTTAAATGTCACATAGAACCAGTTCTGCTGTTTGGCAGCAAATCTTGGAATGTCAGAGAACAAATTAAGAAGATTTTGTAAGAACCAGAGATGTAGTTTCTGAAATGAAAGTTACGAATACCGTGGACAGCCAGAGTAACTAACAACGATTGCTTGACAGAAGCTAATGAATGTAGATCTCTGTATGCAACAATAAGAAAGAGACAAACACTGTTCTTTGGCCATGTAATGAGAAGAGAAGCATTGGAAAACATCGTGACAACTGGAAAGATCAGTGGAAAGAGGGGTAGGGGCAGATCAAGAGAGACGCTGGATGGGCTAAAATGATGGCATGGAGGGATATCATCAAGAGAGCTGTTCCAGGCAACCAGGCATTGTGATCAGTGGAGATGCATGAGAGCCTACGCCACTTGGCAGGGCATATGATGAGACCTGGGCTATTCAGCCAGCAGCCCATGGGCCAAATCAAGCCCGTGGAGTCCTAGCAAGTGGCCTGTAGATCATTGCCAGTTGTTGATCTTTCTGTGCTGGGGCTCAAGCTTATGCCCAGTGGCAATCCCCATTTCCAACATTTTGGCACCTGAGTGAACTTAGTTGAATGGCCCTGCTGTAGATAGTATGTTGCCCTTAGCCTTGACCGGCAGCTGGACTAGGAGGGCAGACAGCAATGCTGTTCTGATCCAGGAGATTCTACAGCATACTTTATTCCAAACATATTAGTGTTACCTTTCTTCTGGAGTTAATAAAGCAGTCTGAGAGAGGGCTAATGCTACATGGGCAGCACATTGACTCTGCAATACTGCCCAGGCTTTGTGCTGTGAAGAGGAGGAACTATATCCCTGGCCTTTATTGGGACTGCTATTGGCTGGGATTCCTCAGCCTGTTCCCGGCACAATGGTACACTGTTGTCTCGAAAGAGCAAAGGTGCCAACCCATATACAAATAATAGACATTGTGTAGTGGACATTATTTTATGCTGCAGACAATGTTGGATGTTATTTTATGCTGCAGACAATGTTGGATGTTGTAGATATTATTAATTTATACTGCAGTCGGTAGTCTAGGTTTCAACTTCACTGGAGTTCATAACTGCCCTGTTCCTGCGCAAGTGACATTCACACAAAATGTGTTTCACTGTTCCTTTGGAAACTATTGAACAGAGAAATTAGTCTTAGCACAGTCCGGCAGCATGTACAGGCAGTAAGTGCATAAGGCAAATGCTGCTAGCCCTATATTTGTTTAGACCTTGCAGCACTCAGATAGTGATGTAGTGATGTAGCCAACCAACCACTTTTAGGCCCAGAATAATTTCTTGTACCATGTTAATTATATCAACCTGGGAATACAGGTCATTTTCCAACAATATCCACCCTGTAGGAAAATACTAAGCATATGTGTGTTTGTGAGCAGGAGAGTTAGCGCATACAGACCAGACATGTGTCTGGCTATATTTTCAGGGGAGGGAGAGGGAAGTGAAAGTGAGGGAATAACTGTGTAAAGTTGGGGGGGGGGGGGGAAATATTGAGGGAATAAATGTGTTATTTTTGGGGGAGGGGGTGTGAGAGAGGGAATGGGTAACGTTTTTTAAGGTGGAGGTGAGAGTGAGGGAATAAATGTGTAAAGTTATATTTTTCTTTAAGGTGGTGGTGCTGGGGATGGGGCATGTGATCCTTTGTTATGTCAGGGGCACAGCAGGCATATAATACCAGACTTCACATTGTTTACCAGCCATTCAGCACTCCATGGATGATATGGTATGGTGTGAAAGCCTCTTCTTCTTTTGTTTTTCTCTTCTTCTCTTGTTTTTCTCTTCTTCTCAGTCTTATTCTGCCTGTCAGCACCAGGTTTTTAAGAGGCATGGGGTGCTTGCGTTGGTATGTGCTACGTAGATGCTGGTATTTACGGCCTTCTCTGATATTCAGTCTATCCATCGCTTGCGTGATCAACTCCTTGCTTTGCTTCTATTATGTCTAAGTGACAGGGCTATCGGTGGTGCTCCATATATTAGTGGTTTTAACACATGTCCAAACATACCTTTCTCTCCCATGCTATTTCCTGGTACCATTTTAGTTCTGGTATGACCTGAGAGCCAAAATTATAATTTGGGGGGGGGGGGGGGGGGGGGGTTTAATTTGCTTTGTATGGATTCAGACCCAAGACCATCGGTATGACAGGTAAGCATCTAGCAGCTCTTCTGTGTGTTAGTGAGTGGAATGTGTGCATCAAGCTTGTGACCCTAATTTTGCACTCATCTCCTCTGTCCCCCCCCCCCCCCCCCCCCCTCATGTTCTGCATGCTGTGGAAACCTTCTTCTTTACCAGTTATGAACTCTGACAGAAAGTCCTGGTTGTTCATCCACATCTGCACTTTAGTCTTGTTTTAGAACTTGATTTGTGTGTGCACATCCATTTTACAGATTTGGCTAATTTGCATGCAAACTACTGTGAGACTATTGGTTCCTCACCTTTCGGACAGATGCACTCTAACTGCAAAAGGAACACCGTAATTAGTTGGCTTTAATGACATGCTTGTAGGGGGCAGTGGGTGTATTCTTCCCCAGCCCCCCACCCATACTTTCCCCCCACAGTGGGGTTCATAACAAGGACAGTTGACACCAGTCACATTGACACTGTATTCACAATTATTGTTTCTTTACACTGTATTCACAATTATTGTTCCTCTAACACTGTATTCACAATTGTTGTTCCTCTAAAAAACATTTGAAAGTGACCCCACGCAGCTTGATTTCATTCATAAACATATCTTTTCCTTGTGTTAGAACTTTGGTGGTCTGACCATGTATGAGCAAATCACACTGACCATTGATGTGGAGGACAGGAATAACAAGGTTCCCTACTTTGAGGGCATGGACTCAAATGGCCGGTATGCAGGCAGCGTCTCAGAGAACACCCACGCTGGGGCCACAGTCATTGAGGTGCAGGGATATGATGATGATGTCAGGGAGGAATTCAGAAATGTATGTGTCTTTATCTGATGAGATACTGTAATGTCTGTCATAATTTGTTACAGCTTTACTTCATATTTTCTTTTGAAATGATGTAATGTCTGTCAATTTTTTTACAGCTTCACTTCATATTTTTTTGGGAGACCATATAATGTCTGTCAGTTTTGTTGCAGGTTCACTTCAAAGTTTCTGGTTAAAGATTGTAATGAATATCATTTCTTTTACAGCTTAACTTCTTATTTTCTGATGAGACTTTCAATGTCTGTCATTTCTGTTACAGCTTCACTTCACACTGTCTGATGAAACATTTTAATGCATGTTTTTTTTTCTGTGATCATGTTTTCTTTCTTCACACTGAATGATGAGACATTATAATATCTGCTGTTTCTGTTACAACTTCACTTCACATTGTCTGGTGAGACATTTTAATGTCTATAATTTCTGTTACAGCTTCACTTCACATTTTTTTATGAGAGATTGTAATTTCTGTCATTTCTGTTACAGCTACGTCTCACATTTTCTAATGAGGCATTGTAATGTACAGATTTAGCAAAACACAATGTCTACACAGTAATTGCACAACAGTAAAAAGTATTTATATGTATGATATTTGTGGTCTTTGAATACATTACGATAGCGGTGTGTTGATGGAGTTTTTAAAAAAACAACCTGAATAAAAATGTTGAACTACTGGACGTAAATTTGCCTAGAGAAACCACACAACAGCCAGGGGCTGTTGGGGTTGGTTCTGCAATGTCCTGTAAAGGATAAGCAGCTAACTATAAAAATGTTGATACTAAATTTATTCAGACACAAAGAAATACATACAAGTTATCTTTGATGTATAAAGTTACTATAAGTGCTCATAGTGATTCCCATTAATCTTCAGACACTTTTCATAACCATTATACAAAACTTAGCAACTGTAATTCAATCTTAGGAAAATATTTATGCATTTTACTGCTAGGTGATTACTATGTATACATTTGTGTGTGGCTAATTTTGTATGCGGTTTCTGTTAAGCTTCACCTCACATTTTCTGATGAGACGTTGTAATGTATACCATTTCTGCTACAGCTTCACATCACAATGTCTGCTAAGACATTATAGTGTTATATTATTTTTTTTAAAATTTTGTAAAGCTTGATTACATAGATAAGAGGAAAAAAATCAAAGGGTCAAAAGGAGTGGTACTCATTTCAGGCATCATTGTCTACTTGAAGCGTCGGTAGTGTTTATCGTTTCTCTTACAGCTTCACCTCATACTGTTTCATGTGATATTGTACTGTTTATCATTTCTGTTAGTTTCACCTAACACTGGTTCATGACACATTGTAATGTATATCATTATTCTTACAGCTTTGCGACATTCTGTCTCATGAGACATTGTAGTGTTTATCATTTCTGTTAAAACTTCACCTCACACTGTCTCATGAGACATTGTAGTGTTTATCATTTCTGTTACAGCTTCAGTTCACACTGTCTTATGAGACATTGTGATGTTAATCATTTATGTTACAGCTTCATCTTATACTTTTGGATTATACATTGTAATGTCTATCATTTCTAGTACAGCTTTAGTTCACGCTGTCTGATGTGACATTGTAATGCATATAATATATGTTAGATTTTGTAATGCATATCATTTCTGTTACATTTTCAGTTATTTTTTTTTTTTTTTTAGTGATGAGACATTGTTATTTTATTTAATTTCTGTTACAGCTTCATTTCACGCTCTCTGATGAAAGCTACCCTGGAGTATTGAATGACTTTGAAATCAAGAACTTGCCTGGAAACAAAGCTGCAATCATCACCAAGAAAGAATTTGACAGAGAGAGGAATCCTCGCTACTTTCTGACCGTTGTAGCTGATGACATCAGCCCATCTGATAGGATTAACCACAAACCACCTGGAACACCAAACACAGGTTGGAGATTTTTAAATAATTTGCAACTAGCGGGAAAGGACTTCGAGGTTAAACTGTTTGCTGTATGCTCTAAAGGGTGGTAGGGTCAGATTTGGTTCTTCATTTTGTGAGTTCTTTGACATTCTTGAACAGCCATAGGGAATGACGAAGCCATGGTAGCCTAGTGATTGGGTGCTTGAGATGCTCCCAGGTCGACCAACCTAAATTAGGGACCTGGTAATGTCATTGCAAGTTAAGGCCACATCACCTGTGGAGATTTGGTTGATTATAAAAAAATATGAGTCTGGCATGAACATTGTCCTTTAACTGACTTTTACACAGTGTATCTTCTTCTTCTTCTTCTGCATGAACATTGTCCTTTAACTGACTTTTACACAGTGTATCTTCTTCTTCTTCTTCTTCTGCATGAACATTGTCCTTTAACTGACTTTTACACAGTGTATCTTCTTCTTCTTCTGCATGAACATTGTCCTTTAACTGACTTTTACACAGTGTATCTTCTTCCTCTTCTGCGCGTTCACCGGCTGTAAACTCTGGCGGAAAGTTCTGGTTGTTTGTCCACTTCTGAACTTTAGTCTTGTTCTAGAGCCTGAATATTGCATGCACATCTGTTTTACAGATCTGAGTTATGTGTATGCAGATTGTTGGTTCCTTGCCTCTCAGGCAAGTCAGTGATTGAATGCATCTGTTCTGGGGGCTTAGAATGCAGAAGATGTTGAACAGCAATGCTGTTTGAAAGCTGGACATTTTCAACATCTTCTGCATTCTAAGCCCCCAGAGCAGATGCATTCAATCACTGACTTATGTGCATGTGTTTGTGGGTGCGTGCATGTGAGTAAGTGAGAAAGGCAGAGACAAAGAGAGAGATGTGTCGAGAAGTTATGGGGAGAGATCATAAAACATGGCATTTTAACATTTTTTTTGTGGTAAATCGTCAGTGTTACCACTACTATTGCCAGCATTGTCTTTTTCCGGCCCTTATCTCCCAGTGGAGCATAGGCCCTCATCCAGTTCATGCCAAGTAGTCCTATCCTTTCCTGCCAATCAAAAGAGAATTACTGAAAGAAATATTGCAGAAATAATTGAAATATTTTGGCCACATTAAAAGACATAATACACTTTTAAAAAACATACTGGAAGGAACAGTCAAGGTTAATAGAGCAAGAGGTAGACAATGATACAAGTGGGAGGACAACATCTAGGCTTGATGAAAAGCAGTTTGAGAGAGTGTGCAGTGAAGACAAGAGACAGAGTGTGTTGGAGATCCATTGCAGCCAGCCTTCCTTGTGAAAATAGCACCAGATCCTAATGTTTGCTATTGCATGCCGGTAACCCCATGACCTCCCTAACTTTTTACCGTCATTCTCTAGCTCCCTTCTTCATGCCAGCTTTGTGCTAATATCATCATCGTCATCGTGTAGCAGATCCTTTGCAGAATGTCATTCTCATCACAGACTGCCTGAAAGAAACTCGGTCTTTCGCCGGCTCTCCCGCCTCATCTTAGGTTAGTTGCGTATCCTTAACAGGACATTGCAGAACCAACCCCAACAGCCCCTGGCTGTTGTGTGGTTTTTCTAGGCAAATTTACGTCCAGTAGTTTGCCATTGCTTCTGGACGGTCGGCTTTCTTGATACCACTGTCGAAACCAGCGCAAGGCGCATGGCCCGCAGCTGGGATCGAACCCAGCATCCCTGCATTGCGAAGCGTTCACATCGACTTAGCCACAGAGCCAACCCCTCCTCATGTACTTTCATATTAAAGGAGTCGCTTATATCCTGTGCCCATTTTCATGTTAGTCGGCCCCTGCCCCTCCTTCCTGGTACCATGCCTTCTGCTATTATTTTGTTATAATTCACCATAGCGCTTGATATGACCAAAATATTTCAGCTTCTGAGACAACATGCTGTTTATTAGCCTATTTTCCTTAATGTTCAGATCTTTTAAAATGTCAGTATTTCTTCTCTTCTTTGTAATAATATAATGACCAAATACATGTGTGTTTGTGTGTACCTGCATCAGTGTGTTTGAGAACTTTATGTTTGGATAATTGACACTTTCAGCCTCTGTGGTTGTTCAAGTCGATGTCACAGACAAGAATGACAACCCGATGACATTCAAGCGGTCTTACTACAACCACACGGTGGCGGAAACTGCCAGTATTGGGACTGTCATATTTGCTGTCACAGCTGATGATATTGATGAAGGTAATGTGATAGTTTCACTGATACCATTTACTGTGAATGTTTTTATGACAGTAATGTGATAGTCTCACTAATACCATTTACTGTAAAGGTTTTTATGGAGGTAATATGATAATTTTACTGATATCATTTACTGTGAAAGCTTTTCTCAGGTCATAAAATTGGAGATATTTCTCAGACGACAGACTTTGATTTTAGAAACTAGCATTCTAGCCATAGTTGGGAGTTTCTATCTATCTATCTATTGTCTTCTTCACTTTTACCGGGTTGCAGCCCAGTGTCGTGGTTTAAAATATTTGTTTTGTGCCTCTCGCGTGATTTGAGTGACAGTTTTCTGGATCTTCTGGCCGTATTCAGCTACTCCATCTATCCATTTTTTCCTGGGTCTTCCTTTGGCCCTTCTTCCCGATGTTCTACTGTAAAAGGCCTTAAAGGCAATCTGATCCGGTTGCATTCTTACTAAATGGCCAAACCACTTCATTCTCTGTCTTTCAATATGTTCCATGCATGCTCTTGTTCCAACTTTGTCTCTAATGCTGACGTTTGTGACTCTGTCTTTTCGTGTATTGTTGGTGACTCTTCGGAGACATCGCATTTCACACGTAGTTATTTTTTGCATATGTGATTTGTTCATTGTCCACGTTTGGCACTGATAACATAACGTAGGGATGAAAATGCTGTTGATCATCCGTTGTTTGGCTGGTAACGAGATCTTTGGATGACGAAGAAGTGCGGCCAGTTGGTAGTTGACTGCATTGGCTTTTTGAACTCTAGCCTGTATCTCTTTATCGAGTCTTCCATCTTCTGTAAATATGCATCCTAAGTACTTGAATTCTTGAACTTGTTCTAATTGTATGTCATTGATCTTTATGTTTACATTACTGTGTTTCTTTCCTATGGTCATTACATCAGTTTTTGAGGTGTTTATTTTCATGTCAAATTTTGTACAGTTAGTGAGCAATGAATCAACATGTTGTTGTAGTTTTTGTTCTTCTTCTTGTAACAAACATTGGTCATCTGCAAAGAGTAGTTCATTTATAATATCTGTGTTTTGGTTTGACTCCTGTGCAATTTTATCCATATATGTGATGAAGAGTAGGGGTGATAGGACACATCCTTGTCGTACTCCTGATGTAATGGGGAACCAGTCTGTCATACCTTCCGTTGTTCTTACAGCGCTCTGGCTATTTTGATAGAGAGCCATTATGTTTCCCAATAATAATAATAGTTGGGAGTTTAGCTGTCAAATAATGTTTTCAACTTCTTTAGACCCAGGAATTTAATCATTTAAAGTAGCAACTTGCTAACTCTTCTCTGTACTTGCCAGTCATTACTGTCACTCTTCTTATCCTCTACTTCTGCAATGTTAACTACCACTGTTAGGTCAGGATGAGTTAAAATAACAGTTGAGGATGAACGAAGCAAAACTAACAATGCAGATAGATTTGGTTAAAGTAAAATCTGTCCCTCAGTAGACACACAAAACAATACAACTAGTAGACTTTCTTGGGGATAACCATTGACTTCATAGTGAGTTGCTTGGTGCACAAGAGTCAAATCAGATAGGTGAAAAATTATACCTGCCTGCTGCTGAAAGAGTTAAAACAGTCCAGCTTGAAAAAGATTCAAACACCTAACAATGGATCCAGCAAGCAAGCATGTTAGTGTACGAGTGTACACACCTTATAATATCTTGTGACTTGGCTGGAGTACACTTACATGACTAAATGATGTTCAACCCCACCAGGACATCACACCAAACGGTAATCACACAAAATGCCACCATTCGGATGAGGATCACCCAGGGACAGGTCCCAGATACCCCATTCAACCCATATGTCCCCCGGAAACAACCAGCTTTGAAACAACAACAAATTGAGTCTGTCACTGGGACGCAGTAATTATATTTTTATTATTATTTCAGTTGCTTCAGCAAATAACAGCTATTTTAAGATATAATTACATTGCTGTGTGAATTATATAATTTCTCATGTATTGTTGTAGCAGCAAAATTTATATGTTGTATTACAGTTGATCAAGGCCGCTTGAAGTATAGTTTCATTAACCATGATGAAATTCCATTTGATATTCGTGACCAGACAGGGGAAATCATCGTTATAGGCTTGCTTGACTATGAAAGTGATCACAAAGTAGGTATTGTCCCCTGGTTATAATTTTTATAACTAGATTTGTCTCAGACTTGGTCTAAAATCTAATCAAATCTCAGCCTTGAGATTTGAAAAGTAAAGTCAAGGACCCATTTCTATGCCTTCAGGCATTTTGGGTATGTAGGGCTAGACATATATTTTATAGACCAAAAAGCACTTGGTGGGTGATTTCAGCATCACTCCATCCACATTTACTACCCAGGACTGCACCTGGTACCCACTCGAGACCCATTTAAGGCTGGGTCGAACTGGGATCCAAACTCATTTTTTGAAAACAAAAGTCTGATTAATCGTGGGTTCAAATCCAAACTGAGCTGGACTTGTTTTTGAAAAATGACCTTGGCTCCCTGGTCGACCCAGCCTTAAATTGGTACCAGGTAAAGGCCTGGGAAGTAAAGGTAGCTGGCGTGATGTTAGCCACATCACCCACCGTGTTCCGATTGGTCTATAAAATATGACTAGCCCTATATGCCCTGTACACATGAAGACATGGAAAAGGGTCCTTAAATATGATTAAGTTTTAGTATTCTTATATATGTTGTCAGTATATGTTTGGGGCAAGTGGTGGTCAGGGTGGCTTAGATGTATGATACAGAATTCTGACTTATGTGCATACTGCCTACATTCTTCTTCTTCTTTTTCTTCATCTTCTTCTTCGTCTTCTTCTACTTCTTCTTCTTCTGCTCCCCTCCTCCTCCTCCTCCTTCTGCTTCTTCTTCTTCTTCTTCTACTTCTTCTCCTCCTCCTCCTCCTCCTCCTGCTACTGCTGCTGATACATTGCCAAGTTGTTTTTGGCCTGCAGCTAGGCTGCAGTATCTGTACCCAGTTTAAGAAAATCCTTAATTACACTAATTCAGTCAATAAGTACACTAACTCAGTCAATAATTACACTAACTCAGTCAATAATTACACTAACTCAGTCAATAAGTACACTAACTCAGTCAATAATTACACTAACTCAGTCAATAATTACACTAACTCAGTCAATAATTACACTAACTCAGACAATAAGTACACTAACTCAGTCAATAATTACACTAACTCAGTCAATAATTACACTAACTCAGTCAATAATTACACTAACTCAGTCAATAATTACACTAACTCAGTCAATAATTACACTAACTCAGTCAATAATTTACACTAACTCAGTCAATAATTACATTAACTCAGTCAATAATTACACTAACTCAGTCAATAAGTACACTAACTCAGTCAATAATTACACTAACTCAGTCAATAATTACACTAACTCAGTCAATAAGTACACTAACTCAGTCAATAAGTACACTAACTCAGTCAATAAGTACACTAACTCAGTCAATAAGTACACTAACTCAGTCAATAAGTACACTAACTCATTCAATAAGTACACTAACTCAGTCAATAATTACACTAACTCAGTCAATAATTACACTAACTCAGTCAATAATTACACTAACTCAGTCAATAATTACACTAACTCAGTCAATAAGTACACTAACTCAGTCAATAATTACACTAACTCAGTCAATAAGTACACTAACTCAGTCAATAATTACACTAACTCAGTCAATAATTACACTAACTCAGTCAATAATTACACTAACTCAGTCAATAATTACACTAACTCAGTCAATAATTACACTAACTCAGTGAATAATTACACTAACTCAGTCAATAATTACACTAACTCAGTCAATAATTACACTAACTCAGTCAATAATTACACTAACTCAGTCAATAATTACACTAACTCAGTCAATAATTACATTAACTCAGTTAATAATTACACTAAATCAGTCAATAATTACACTAACACAGTCAATAATTACACTAAATCAGTCAATAATTACACTAACACAGTCAAGGTTGGCTGCAGTGGATCTCCAACACACTCTGCCTCTTGTCTTGATTGTGCACTCTGTCAGACTGCTGTTTGTCCATCTCTTGATGTTGTCTTTATCATTATCTACCCCTTGCTGTCTTACCTTCCACTTTTTTCCTATAGTACACTTTGTTTGAAACACCAAGTCCATGTATAGTCTTTCAGCTTCTTTTATTTATTTGTTGCAGGAATACACTTTGATCTTAGAGTCCAGAGACAGTGAAAACTTTTATTCAGCAACAGCAACAGTGGTCATTTATGTCACTGATGAAAATGACAACTTGCCTGTTTTTAGCAAAACTGAATATGTCATTGACAACAAAGTTGTAGAGGAAGATATTTCTGTGTCCAAAGAGGAACCTATGGAACTTATTATGGTAAATATGTGTTTATTGTTCTTATCTGTATTTTTGTCAATTTTCAGTCTGAGGTGTGATTTTTATTTTTTCGATTGTAGTTAAATTTGCAGCTTTGAATCGTCAAATGTGTTATTACGGGGGTCTCTGCAATGAAGTGCTCAAACCATTCAATAGTTGCTCTAAAGAATACGGGTTCATTTCACGGATGCATTGTTTAGTTCAAGAGTGCAGTTGTTGTTTTTTACAGTGATCCCTAGGCATCATTGCTGGAGCTGTGGAGTCTGTGCTTTTTGTTATGCTCTTGGTAGCCATTCTGGGGAGAGCAACTGAGCCATGTGGTATAAAACCCCGTGCAAATAAGTTGATTCTCTCGACTTTAACTTTTATCTCTGAGTCAATCATAGCTGTTCTGGAAGATTAAAAAAAAATAGTTCCATATTTTTTTTCAGGACATCATAAACAAATCTCAGCTTGTATTGGCTGTTGTGTGCCTTTACTAGATGCGGTTTTTTTTTTTTTTTTTATTGAAGTCGCCTCAATTAAATCTTATGAACATTCTAATAGTGGAAGATGTTTCACATGCTGTAATTGTGGAAACTATAATTAATACAAGTGGGTTTTACTGGTCATGCTCGCCATTACCATGGAATGTGTCATGTCACCCTTATAGCACAGTATAACACTTTTGTTTAAACAAAATGGAAAGATGCTAGCCAATCTTATAAAAAAGTTTGTATATCTGTGGAGAACCATCTTATCTATCAGTTGGGCTTTCTATCTCCACACAGCCTCAGTATTCAACACAGTTTCATTTAATGTTCTATTTGTACTTGTGATAGTCCAGATTTCTAGCTTCAACAGTCATGAAGACAAGACAGCGCTGCCAGCTTGATGTGGAGAGTGATCTCCATTATGCCTTGTCTTACATTACACCAACAAAAGCCGATATCATCAAGACAAAACAGTGTCAGCCATCACATTGATATCTGGATACTAAATTACCAGTTGTCCGTGATTATTTCTTTAGTGATATGACAATATTAAATATGTGTGTGTTCTTCTCCAAGCTCTTGTTAACAGTACTTAGATTTTCCTTATCTCTTTTTAATTACATTTTGTTATGTGGGAGGGGGTGTGGATGTCTTGCCATATACTGATGGGGGTGCCACCTGAAAAAAAAAAGGTTGAAGCCCATTGATTTAATACACCTTTCCCTGGCTGCAACCTCTCATCTGTTATATCCTCTGGGTCCCTTGCGGTTTGTTATCTCAAGAGTGTCTTAATCAGTTTAGTTCTTTTGTGTCCAGTGCAGGCATACCGCCGCTGGTTGCAGATCTATCATTAGCACCTTGGCTAATTTTTATGTTCCTTTTTGCTGATTGATAGCACTGACAAATACTTATAGCCCATAACTGTTTGAAGCCAGGGATTTTTTCCTTCTTCTTCTTCTTAGCATTCACCAGTTGTAAACTCCGGTGGAAAGTTCTGGTTGTTAATCCACTTCTTGACTTTGTTCGACAGCCTGAGTTTTGCACGTACATCCGTTTTACAGATCTGTTGGTTCCTAGCCTTCCAGGCAGAAGCACTCCAATTTCAGAGGGAAAGGCGAGCGATAAAGTTCCCGCATCTCCAAAGCATAAAATCTGGGTAGTGTTTTAAACAGGAATTGGTCTCTTCCATCAGAAGTCAAAGTGTTTATATCATGATTATTCCTGTTTCCTGTTTCCTGTTTTCTTGCAGGTGACAGCCACAGATGCAGACATCTCACGGACTATCAATATGCGATATCATCTTCTTGGAGAAGGCACCGAACCTGGAGACAGACAACTTTTCACGATCAATGAGAAAACTGGGCAGATTTTTCTTGTAGCAGCTTTGGATAGAGATGAGCCAAATGGAAAATCAGAGTATATATTCACAGTAGAGGCTTTGGATGAAGATGAGGATCCTCAGAAAGGATACACAAACATCAAAGTGAAGCCTCTTGACATCAATGACAACAAACCTATCTTTGATGTTGAAAGGCTGACTGGTGAGGTGTATGAGCACTCACCACCAGGTATGTGAATTTTTATTGTTAATAAAAAATAAAAAAAACAAAGGCAGTAGTTCCCAAACAGCTAAAACCTACAAAACCCCCTCTTATTTTTGAAGCATGAACCCCCACACTTGTTAATAGTCACCTTAGCGTAGTCGATAGGAGACTCGCTCTCAAATCCAGCTGCGACTCGCTGCAGCCCAGGGTCCGTGTTCGAAACCGGGCAGTTCCCAGGTTTCACCCAGCTTCTAGGTAATGGGTACCAGAGTTAACACTCTAGGGTAAATGGAGGAACGTCGCTGTAGCTGCGGAGTTGCGTGCGGACGGCGACACAGGAGGACATTTTCTTATCAGCTGTCCTTACTGGTGGCAGAGGACTTATGGTTTATAACCGTGTGCAGTGACGCTGGTCCGCATCTTCCAACTTTACCTTTACAGTTTTAGAATCCTACTGTGCCATTCTCTTCAGACTGTGATGATTTCTTTGTACCTCCACACTATTCACTCTTTCCCAGAGGTCGCTCACATCTAGTTTGTTATGCATTAATTTTGCACCAAGTGGTGCAGAATTGGCCAGTGTGTCTGTCTGTTTGTTTCTCTACACACTTGCATAATCTGGAGGGGGAAAAAAATCACATGTGACAACATATGTCAAAGTGCCTACCATTGAACCATGTTTATCTTTCATTAGCGTTGCTGAAATCTGTGGCTTAGGGATTGTGAAACCACAATCCAGCATACCAGGGTTCAAAGTCAGCCTGCAGATGATTTGGTAGCATACTCTTTGTACACTTGGACTGAAGTGTACAGTAGTTCTTGTAGTTCTTATGTGTGTTATCTTAACCTTTTACACACACCTACCCACCCACACACACACTCTGTCTTACACACACTCTCTCTCACACGCGCCCACTCACACACACACTCTCTCTCACACACACTCTCACACACACACACACACACTCTCTCACACACACACCCCATGTTTAGCAGTTCCTAGTCATAGTTGTTAGTCGTTAGTCGAGGCTCCAGAATCACTGCAGACTGGTTGCTTCATAACTGTTCTATTCTTGTGCCAGTGGAAACAACACAGAAATGTCCTTTGCTGTTCCATTTGAAAACTAGTGGAAAACATGTCAGCCCCTACAAAATCTCAAAGCTTGCACTCAAAATGTAAATGCATAAGGTGGCTGTCATTAGAGCCAACACTAACAGTACCAGACCAGAATTGCAGCTCTCTATTAATGTTAGCAGTCAGTTATGAAAGCTGGCACTGAACACACAACATGGCATAAGTACATCCAATCTTTAACACAATTAGACACCCATAATTTTTATGGCAATTCTTAATACAAGCCGTCATAAGCACAGTGGAACAAAAATTAATTTCACATGAAATCAAGAGCTCACAGTGTCGCAGCAAGCACTCACCTTAGTAGTTGGGTGGTGAAACATTTGGACTCCCTATCCAGAAATAGGGAATTTGCATCAGCAAGCCTGGCTGGGAACAAGTAACTTTGCAGAGCACCAGAAGCCCACCGGTTAGCCTCTTAGTCATAATTTATGTTGAGTGAGCAGATGTGATCAAGGACCTTTCGGTACCAGCAATGGAATCAGTAGAGAAAGAAGATTATCATGGCCTGGAGAGAATGGGGCACCTGGGTATAACCAGAGGGTCTGGCTGGCTCACTACTTTCAAAGGAAAGACGAACATATAACCAGAATGTGACCGGTACCATCAGTACTGGAACTCTGCGCTGGCTGAAGATGAGAACGGAGCATGCATGGGAATGCCCCGAGTTCTGTGATGTCAATTCTTGACTCAACTTAACTCAACTCAACTTTTGTTGAGTGAATTTCATGAGTGCTTGAACATCCCAAAGAGAACAGGCAGCCAACCATTTTTATTCGTATTTATGTGTGACTCGATAAGTAAACACGTACTGCGATCAAAACCCACTGATGGCTCCGTGGATTTTTATCACGGTATGGGGCGTCGCAGGTCAGCCCAGCCTAAAATGGGTACCAGGATGGATGTCTTGGCGAAGTAAAGATGTCCGGCGTAATGCAGACCACAATACCCACATAGTGCCGATGGTCTGTAAAAATATGGGCGCTCTTCCCATATGCCCGATACTCCTTAAAGGCATGAAAAGGGATCTTTCCTTTTTTTTTTTTTTTTTTTAATTAAGTAAACAGACACCAATTGGTCTTTTCCTAGGTTGGTTCTGTCCTGTCAGGGACCACTGCCCAGTGATTGCCGTGGTGATAACTAATGACTTTGACTTCATGGAGAATGCTTCGGTGGACTACGAGATCGTCAGCAGCCCCAGCACACACTCTAACAACCCCACCACAAACTTCTTTAACATTGACCCTGAAGGCAGGATCTTCTCACAGGTGGACCAGCAGTATCTGGACAGAGAGACGAGACCAAAGTTGGAGGTGGTGGTCCGGGCGAAGGATCGGGGGCCAGAACCCCAGACTTCCACTGCCACAGTGACCATCATTATAAAAGACATTAATGATAATGCTCCAGTATATACCCAGAGGATGTATAAGTAAGTTTCTTTTTCTCGATGGCTTATCAGTTTTTAAGGTAATTTTTGTCCATGTGTAAGACAGTATGTTTTCCCTGTGTTTTTTTCCCCACTTTAAAATTGCACGTCTGTTGGGTTTTGCCAAAAATTTACATTTTCCAAGAATTAAAAATGTCGTAGAAGACTATGATTTCATACTTCTTAGGATAATCTAGATGAGTAGTTGGACGGTTTGGAGCACATTGGTGGCAGAAAAAGAGTTGATATAAGAGGGAAAAAATATTTGACTGTGAAATTGTCCCAACAACATTTTAGTGTCCTACCACTAAATATTGAGTGCCAAATGCCAATATCTTTACACATGAATAGGCACTGTAGGTGCAGAAGGTGTATAGTTTTACATTTCTGAGCGAACTTGGTGCAAAAACGGAGATGACCTAAAAATGCCCAAAACTGAAGTTTGTCCAGATGGCCTGTCAGGTTTTGTCAAAAACTGACACTTTGAAAAGTTAAAAATTTTGTCTCAGACTGTTATTTCACACATGAATAGATAATCGAAATGAGTAGTTGGACATTTTGGAACACACTGGTGACAGAAAAAGTGATAAGAAAAGAGGAAAAACATATCTTACAATGAAATTTTCCCACTAAACATTGGGTCCCAAACAATTATTTTACACATGAATAGACTCTATATGCATAATATGTAATGCAGATGCATAATAGGGGGAGGGGGGAAGTAGGTCTATTCTTTGTTCTCCAAAATAGAGCCTGGGACCCACACAGGGAGTACAGAGTTAAGTGGGTCTCTCTGTGTGATCTGTATGAGGAGTCTGAAGCGCCTATCCATAGTATCAGTATGAGATCGGTCCTTTCTAAGTCAGATCTAACCTTGTATCATGTACCCTCATTAATCCTCAGTAATTCCCTCATTATCTTTTGTAATACTCTGTAATCTGTCTTATTATACCTATAAGTGCTTAGTAATCTTATTAGCCTCATTAATACTCATTAATTCCCTAATAGTAATTCCCTCATTATCTTTTGTAATATTCTGTAATCTGTCGTATTATACCCATAAGTGCTTAGTAATCTTATTGTTATTATTACTCAGTAAGCTTCTTATTATGCTCCTTTATCATAATCATAAACCACTTCTGCCATTAAGCATTGTGGGGAAAATTGCCAATAAATGCTGAAGTTAATTTATGTCTTGTAAAGAAAATTCAGTTACCTAATGCCTGTCATGACCCACGTTAATACTCTAATTCTGGCTAATACTCTAATTCTGGTTAATATTCAATTTTTGTTTAATACTCTAATTCTGGTTAATACTCTAGTACTGGTTAATTCTGTAATTCTGGTTAATACTCTAATTCTGGTTAATTCTAATTCTCAATAATACCCTTATTCTGGCTAAAACTCTAATTCTGGTTAATATTCAATTTTTGTTTAATACTCTAATTCTGGTTAATACTCTAGTTCTGGGTAATTCTGTAATTCTGGTTAATACTCCTATTCTGGTTAATACTCTAATTCTGGTTAATGCTTTAATTCTGGTTAGTGCTCTAATTCTGGTTAATGCTCTAATTATGGTTGATACTCTAATTCTGGTTAATTCTGTAATTCTGGTTAATACTTTAATTCTGGTTAATTCTGTAATTCTGGTTAATTCTTAAATTCTGGTTAATACTCTAATTCTGGTTAATACTCTAATTCTGGTTAATGCTTTAATTCTGGTTAATGCTCTAATTTTGGTTAATGCTCTTATTCTGGTTAATACATTAATTCTGGTTATTACTCTAATTCTGGTTAACACTTTAATTCTGGTTAATGCTCTAATTCTGGTTAATGCTCTAATTATGGTTGATACTCTAATTCTGGTTAATTCTGTAATTCTGGTTAATACTTTAATTCTGGTTAATTCTGTAATTCTGGTTAATACTTAAATTCTGGTTAATACTCTAATTCTGGTTAATACTTTAATTCTGGTTAATGCTCTAATTCTGGTTAATGCTCTAATTCTGGTTAATGCTCTAATTCTGGTTAATGCTCTAATTCTGGTTAATACATTAATTCTGGTTATTACTCTAATTCTCGTTAATACTTTAATTCTGGTTAATACTCTAATTCTGGTTAGTGCTCTAATTCTGGTTAATACTCTAATTCTGGTTAATACTCTGTATAAAGCACAGGATACAACGGAGTGGAAGATTAAAATATGAGCTGAATGTGACATACAATGGCACAGTAGGATGATAAAAAAATAAGTCTAAGGTTTGGTTGGTCAGAAAACGTACTCCCCTTACCTTATAGATTATGACGCCTCGTGGGAAGGGGGAAGCCCCCCACCCTTTTTCTCAGTCAGAGTGCATCTGAGAGTTGAGAAACCAACAGCCTGCATTGAAATATGCCATATTGTAAACAGATGTGCACTCAAAACTCAGGTTCTGTAACAAGGCCACAGTCCAAATGGAAGAACTGCCAGAATGTTCTCATTATAGTCATTTATGCTATGTAATCCTCTCATAGTATCCTCATTAATACTCTTATTATACTCATTAATGCTCTGTAATCTGCATACCCACCTTCAGTAATACTCTATTCTTCTATTATCCCCAGTGTGACAATGTCAGAGAACTTCAAAGAGGGCATTGTGACAGAAGTACATGCAACAGACAGGGATGAGAATGATAATGCAGAGCTTCAGTTCTCAATGTCTCAGAGAGTGGCTGCTGGTGGCCATTTTAAAGTGGACACCATTGAAAACAAAGGGGCCATCTCCATTTATCGGGTCAGTTTTCCTGATTTGAACAGTTTAATGGATGGTCTGTGCGCCCGTTCATCCTGGCCTTAGGTTTAAAACTTCAGTTCTCTGCATGGGATGCCGTGCGTCGCGTGGGGTGGGGGATGATGGGGGGGGGGTTATCCAATGGCCCCTAGTGAGCATGTCATAAATGGCGACTTATTAGGTTAGGGATTTGCTAAAATCAGATGTGTTGTGCTGAAAGGTGCAGATATCACGGGCTAGCTGTAAACTGCAATACAGCATACTGACTGTTCTTTTTAGGGCAAGAAGAAAAAGAATAATTCCCATTGTATTCGTGTTGTTTTTTTGTTTTTTTTAAATTGACTTTAAATCAGATGTGTAGAGCTGAAAGATGCAGACATCACAGCCTCGCTGTAAACCACACAACACAACATGCCAGTTGTCCTTTTAATTACATGTGAATAAAATGTGGAATTCTCTGAAGATTCCAATTTTTAAAAAAAAATTTTTTTTTAATTGGCCTTCATTTTCCAGTTGATCCAACCTAAAATGATACAGTGACATGTCCTGAGATAAGTACATGGAGCGACAGGTATATAGTTCTCAACCTTTCTAACGCAGAGACCCTTAAATAAGTTCCTCTTGTCATGGTGCCCCCCTCCCTTTCAAGGTAAATATAATCGTATCTAGGCCTCGTAAACGCTGCACAATAAAACCCAGCGCCATCAGCTTGACTTCTCAAGATTAGGCCATAGCAGAAGTGCTGGGTAAGCTGCATTTACAGGATTGATCACCAGTCGAAATGCTGGTTTAGCAGCTTCTCAAGGTGACAGGGTTACATTTTATGCTTAGCCTTATGAGAGAATCTCACAGAGTGACTGACACAGCCCTTGTATAAAAGTTATGTTTTTTTTTTTGGTGTGTAGCATAATTGGGAAGATGTTAAAATGAATACAACTCACCAAAATTTACAGTGTTGAAGCCAGTGGTATTAATTTGGATTGAATCATTGAATCATGGAAGTACCAAAGGTAAAAGTGAGAGGATCGGCTTCACTGCACCCGGTTTTATCCAATATGGCTCAGTCTCTCTCCGCAGAGCCGCAGAGCAGCTGGCTGCTTGCCAAGAGCGTCGCGCAGAGCATGACCTCTGTAGCTCCATCGATGATCCCCTGGAATCTCTAAAAATTGCACCTGTAAGCTGAATGGCACCTCTGTGAAATAAAGAGGTAACAATGAAGTTAGGCTGCGATGGATCTCCTTCCCTCTGTCTGTTTATGTGTCTGTCTATCTATCTGTCTGTCTGTATATCTGTCTGTCTGTGCTCTGTGGTGAAGATATCCCTCAAATTCAGTCAGTTAGTCCAACATGTAATAAAAACTTATTAGAATACAAAATTACACTAATTACACTATTCCATGTACATTTTTTAATAGCCTGTCGACTATGAGAAGTTGGAAAATCCAGTGTTTGAGTTGGAGGTTCGAGTCCAGGACAAAGATCCTTCTCACTTTGATACTGCTATTGTGCGAATAACGGTTGAAGACTTCAATGATAATGCTCCTAAATTTACAGATGAGTTCAAATCAGTGTAAGTCCTGTTACATTCTGGCAGTGTCAGTATTCTCTTTAGTTAATCAGGACAGTTTTATTTCTGCCGTGTTTTAAAGTTGCATCAAGATGTCAAATGACTGTTGGAGAATCAAAGTAAAAAGCTCAGATGAGAAGAAAATATAAATGATAATACCATAAAAGAAGGACATGAACTTTGGAAATTGTTTAGAGTAGTGATTCCCAAACTTAGCGCCCTGGAGAGCCGCGACCTTTTCACAGGGAAGCCACAACCTCCTCACAGGGGTGACGCAATATTAGAAGATATACAAGTTTTATTTCCTTTTACCTCTTACATATGAATAGTCATACTTTTACTTAGGTTAGGGCGCCGCGGAAAATGTTTCATCAAAAAAAGGCGCCTGAACTAAGACAAGTTTGGGAAACACTGGTTTAGAGATGGCTCATTTCTCTTCGTCAACACTACAACATAACTCTTGCTGTCCCAGAACTTCATAGCTGATGACCGATTGAAACAATAATAATGGCAACAAAAACATGGGCATCCTTCATCCACAGAGGGTTGAAAGGTTAAAGTCGAGAGGATCAACTTCATTGCACCGGATTTTATCCCATATGGCTCGGTCTCTCTCCACAGAGCGGCTAGCTGCACAGAGCATCCAGCAATGATCCCCTGGGACCTGCGTAAAAATTGCTCTCGTGAACTGAAGGATGCAGCCATTCATCCACAGTCCAACTGCACAGTACATTGAGGGAGGCTTGTGTTATTGGCTTGATTTAGTTTGCCTAACTATACTAGAACAACTGTATGACATTATGCTACTAGAGAGTGCAAAAAAAAGGTCTTTCATTAAATGTCAACAAAACAGAGACAATGTTTATATCAAAGAAGAAAATAAATCCAAAATGTGACATAGCAATAGAAGGGAAAGAGCTTAACCAAGTCAAAAAAATTCAAGTAATTGGGGACACTCATAACATCAGATGGGCGATGTGTGACAGAAATTCAGGGCAGAATTGGCCAGGCAAAGGCAGCCTTTCAGAAGATTAAAAAGTATCTTATATAATAAAATCACATGTGAGCAAACAAATTAAAAAGAGTTAGAAGGCATCTGAGATGTAGTTCTTGAGAAGAATGTTATGAATACCTTGGACTGCAGGATTAACTAACAATGATAGCCATGAAATGGCTAAAGAAAGTAGAACATTATATACAACAGTGAAAAGGAGACAAAGTTCTTTGGTCATGTGATGAGAAAAGGAGCACTGGCAAATATCGTTACAACTGGAAAGATCTCTGGTAGAAGAGGCAGAGGCAGACCAAGAGAAATGATGTTGAATGGCTTATGACAGCAGCCTGGAGGAATATCATCAGTGGAAGTGATCCAGAACACCAAAGACTGAGATCTGTGGAGATGCATGAAGGCCTATGCCAGCTGGCAAGGCACCTGATGATGATGAACTAAACTAAAGATGTACAAATATACAAAACATGTTGTTTGATTCAGTATTATCCAGTACTCACTGTGGATTTTTGGGGGCTGAAAGAGATAAAAGGTCCCTTACAGAAAGTCAGAGAGAGCACGGTGTCACCTGAAAACCCCATTTGCTGCATACTGCATGATTCTTACTTAACTCGGTCAGCACTAAGCAACTAGCATATATTTTTAACTCCTTGTGACCCTTTCACTTGTGACTGGATCTCCTTGTGGCCCATCCAGTTGGGACGATCACCTTGTGACCCATCCATTTGTGACTGGTTTTCCTTGTGACCCATCCAGTTGGAACTGGATCTCCATGTGACCCATCCAGTTGTGACTAGACCTCCTTCTGGCCCATCCAGTTGTGACTGGATCTCCTTGTAACCCTTCCATTTGTGACTGGATCTCCTTGTGACCCATCCATTTGTGACTGGTTTTCCTTGTGACCCATCCATTTGTGACTGGTTTTCCTTGTGACCCATCCAGTTGTGACTGGATTTCCTTGTGGCCCATCAAGTTGCAACTCGATCTTCTTATAACATATCCTTTTGTAATTGGATCTCCCTGTAACCCATCCTTTGAGTCTTCAGGTCCAATATGGGGGATAGGCAGTGCTTACATTTTTTAGTTGTGGCAAGTTATTTGCTACTGGTGACGGTGACTAATTATGGGGAGGCGCAGGTAGCTCAGTGGCTAGATGCCTGCCTGCCAGTGCACAGACCTTGAGTTCAGATCTACAGGGCACATTTTTATATTTGACCTAGGAATCCCTGTTTAACCCAGCCTATAGTGGGTAATAGGAAGTGTCTCAGGAAGTAAAGGTGGCCAGTATGATGTTCACATCACACAAATGGTCTCTAGAAACTGGGTGTGGCATCATATGCACAAAGAAAAGGCTTCTTTACTTACTTTTACTTTTATAGCCATATATTGTTAATCCTAGTCATTTAGCTGAACTTTTAACTATCTAAATATTATGGTTTATTTTTTTTAAAAAGTAAAGGACCCTTTTCCACGCCTTTGAGGCTTATTAGGCATATAGGGCTAGACCTATATTTCATAGACCAAACAGCACTTGGTTCGTGATGTGGTCAGCATTATGCTGGCCCCCTTTACTTCCCAGGACTGCACCTGGTATCCACTCAAGGCTGGGTCGACCTGGGAGCCAAGGGTAATTTTTTTTTTTTTTTTTTAGTCTGGCTCTGTCAGGAATTGAACCCACGACCTTTGGATCCACAGGTGAGCATCTAGCCACTAGACCATGACGGCTCCATAAATATTCTAGTTATGTGTAGTAATTTTTCTGGGTTTTTTCTTTAATACTTTTTTGGGTTTTAATAATGGAAAAGAAGTTATAAGTCAGAATGTGTAATATATGTTTTCATTTTCTCTGGCACTGAACTAGATGTTTTTTTGTTTTCTTTTACTCTCAGGACAGTGGAGGAAAACCTGGATCCAGGGCAACAGTTGGCAACATTTCGGGCTCAAGATTTAGATTCTGGAATAAATGCTGAGTTTAGGTAAGGCAGTACATTTCAGTTAATTTTCAGTTGCCTTGTTCTTCTTTTATTATGTATGTCTATGTGTGTATAGTGTCTGTGTATGTTTGTAGGTGCGTGTATGTATGTATGTATGTATTATGTATGTCTTTATATGAGTGTGTATGTATGAGAATGTAAGAGTATGTGTGTGTGTGTGTGTGTGTAAGATTTTGTATTCATGATGTGTGTATGCATTATTCTATAATGTATATTTCTTCATTATATACATAACATGCATTATTGATAACAGGCATTGGTACTCTGAAAGATCAGTGCTTAGAAGGGCTGAATGTCAGACGAGCCTGTGTGCCCAATTTGTAACCCTTTGAAAATAAAATTTGTTTGTTCGTTCGTTCTATTAGGTAAATCTGTTCTCAGTGTTTACATTCATCTGTCTGGTTCAACTGCAATAGCATGCAAAGATTTTAATCTTAAATAACATAAGTTGTGTGATAGTCGCTGTCAAATTAATAATTGCTTGGGACTGACAGAGCTACGGTGCTAGTTATAGTCTTATTATCAGTTTATCTTGTGTCTGTTATGTTATGTTATCACAATTGACATAACTGCACATTAGACATTTCCATGCATGCCTAGTCCTCCAATGCAGCAACCACTCCGAGGTAAGTAAAATAGTAAAGATCCCTTTACACTTCCATAGGCGCATCGGGCATATGGGAAGAGCACCCATATTTTTACAGACCAATCGGCACTCGGTGGGTAATGTGGTCAGCATTACGCCAGCCGTCTTTACTTTCCCAGGACAGCCCATCCCGGTACCCATTTGAGGCTGGGTCGACCAGTCTCGAAGGCGGCATAGATGTACTTCACCATGCTTTACTCCCATGTCATGCAATCGTTTTAGTGTCAGAGATTTATCCTTATCCACTAGCCCAGTCAGTACAGCGTTAATGACATTTAACTCTGTTCATAGTATTCCGTGTTTCGCAGAACCTCTGGCTGCCCCTGTTTGCATCAATCTTTCTAGATTGATGTGAACTGATTGCTTTTCCACATTGTTCACATACATTTAAAGAGCCTCTACAAAACTGTTTGCTTTTCCACATAATTCACATACATTTAAAGAGCCTCTACAAAACTGTATGCTTTTCCACATAACCTTAACAACATCATAAAGTATATAACATAACCCTTGACCTATTAGGGTGGTGGAGGTGAATTGATGGAAGCACTAGCACATAAAACCGGCCATCCTTCTCTGCCTTCTGCTTGATGAATAAGTGTATGATAACTTAGTCCTGTTCATTTCTTGATGTTGTCATTCCAGATTCTTCTTTGCCCTCCTTGAAGGAAATTTATAAGAAAATGGTCGGTCAGCGTGTGGAGAATATAAACATGTAGAAACAGATTCAGATACTTGGAGAGGAAATGGACACCACCAAGCAAACCGTTTGCCCACTGAAATTTATGATGATTTTGAAAACACTATAAGAACTTTGTTTCAAAAGAGGTGTCGCCAGACATGAACACTATGCAGGTAGCCAAAGAAGAAGAATAAACCAACACAGAACTAACGTTATCAGTGGCCACACGCTGAGGGAGATACTGAAGATGGGATCTGAGTGCTTACGGACTTGTCGGATATGGGATGAGGATTATCAGTCTATTAACTAACTAACTAGTAATTGTTCATATTCCATGTAGATTACATGAAAGCTACTTCCTGTTGTTTCACTCTCAGCTCAATTATAATAGTTGGTTTCTTTTTTATTCTTGTTTAGTTATCTTATTGATCGAGACTCAGACCCACGGCGTGATTTTGTTATCGATCCAGAAACTGGAGTAGTAACCACGCGCAAGAAGCTTGATCGAGAGATTGAACCCAAGGTGACAGTTCGGATTAAGGCTGTAGATAAAGGTAACACCACAATATTTTATGTCTAAAATTTAAATCAAAATATGATAGTAAAGAATGTTTAAAAGTTACAAATTTTTAGGCGGGTCGGAACTCTAAATATGTACTAGCTTTCTGTTAAGGACCTTTTTCCCATGCCTTCAGGCATGTTGGGGTTATAGGGCTAGACCCATATTTTATAGACCAGTTGGCATTTGGTGAGTGATGTGATCATCATCATCATCATGCCGGCCACCTTTACCTCTCTGGACTTTTACCTGGGACTCATTTAAGGCTGGCTCGACCCGGGGGGGGGCAAGGTCATTTTTAAAAAAAACAGTCCAGGTCTATGCCGATTTGGAACTCATGACCTTCCAATCCACAGGTGAACATCTAGCCTTTACAGAGACCTAACGTATGGCCCGCGGAACATTGCCATGTGTATTTTTTCAATGATCTTGTTTATCTTTCTGGGGCTCCGGCCTCTGCCCAGTGGCGATCCCCATTTTCAAAAGTTTGGCCCCCAGATTAAACAATTAAATAGCCTTGCTTTACAGGATGCTGCAAAACCCCTGCATTGTTTTGGCTGTTTGGTTTTACTCTGCAGTTTTACATTCAGTATTTTGCCATTGCTTTCTGAACAGTCAGGGCTCAGTACCACAGTCAAAATCAATGCAAAATTGTCAGCTGCCAAATTGTCTGCAGCTAGAATTGAACTGGGTGCTATGAATTACAAAGATGCTGGCAATTGTTTCAGATAGAATACATTAAAGTAAAGAAGTCCCTGGTGCTTGTTGCTGGTGCTATAGAATTTGTGCATTGTACTTGTACAGTGCTCTCATGAGCAGCCAGCTCTCCACTGAAAGAGGCCGAGCTATGATAAAGTTCAAAGAAGCAATGAAGTAGCTTCTTTCATCTTTAAGTACACTTTTATGATACTTTTTTTTTTCTTTTACCTTCCTTCTTTTAATAAATTTTTTTTTTTTCAAGAAATTTATTTTAAGACTTCATGTATGACAAGGTGATAAATAAAGGTTCCTTTTTATGGAGAAGCCAATTCATGCATCTAGAAATGTATATTTCTTGCTGTACGGGAATCTCCACAAACGCATTATACATACAGCCATATGATACTGAAAGAGTTAGTATCTCTTACAGTCCTTGTGTAGGTTCAACTGCCCCATATATGGGAAGGGGGGGAATAGATCGCTGCCCCCCCCCCCCCCATCCCCAACAGGCATGTCATAAAAGGCGACTAACTAGGGATGCTTCCTTTTGAAGTCAAAGTACATCTGCCTGAGAAACAAGGAACCAGCAGTCTGAATACAAATAACCCAGATCTGTAAAACAGATGTGCATACAAAACTCAAGCTCTGGAACAAGCCCAAAGTCGTGAACAACCAGAACTTTGCACCAGCTTTTATAGCCAGGGAATATTAATGAGAAGAAGAAGAAATCATTTACACTGATGGGTAAAGGCTTGTATTTACCCCCAGTTTTGAACTCCACAAACTGACCAAGCAGGAACCAACATGTCATATTTCTCTGTTGAGCAGGAGACCCAAGGCAGACTGGAACTGCCTATCTGGATGTTACTGTGTCTGATGTCAATGATAACTTTCCAGTATTCAAGGATCACTATAGACCTGTTGTGTATGAAAATGTGAAGCCAGGACACAATGATGTGCCTTTTCCATTAACGGTAAGTTTGCCCATTAGCGCAGTCGATAGGAGGCTCGCATTCAAATCCAGCTGCCACTCGCTGCAGCCCACGGCCGGTGTTTTGGGTACCAGAGTTAACACTCAAGGGTAAGTGAAGGAATGTCGCTGTATCTGCGGTTGTGTGCGGACAGCGACACAGGCGGAAAGTTTCTTATCAGCTGTCTGTCTGTACTGGTTTATAACCGTGTGCAATGACGCTGGTTCACATCTTCCGACTTTACCTTTTTTACCTCTTGCCCTCCGCATTTGTTTTCTTTACTTTTATTTTCTCAGAAAAATACTGTGTCTTCACATCAAAATCAGAAGAAGTTAAATTAATGACTGTCTGGAATAAATGGAGATTAAAGCAGTAGCTATCTTTGATGAGGGGGTGCATTATTTAGGCTGAAAGATTGTAAAAATTGGGACATTGGTGATATTAATTGGGGTATAATAAATGAATAATTATGACAGGATAGTCGCTTAATTTGACAGAAAATTGTTAGTCATTGGAATAAACAAGATGACATTCACTGGAACAGAAAAGTTACATGAACTGGGAAAACAGAAAAGTTACATGAACTGGGACAACAGAAAAGTTACATTAACTGGGACAACAGAAAAGTTACATTAACTGGGACAACAGAAAAGTTACATTAACTGGGACAGAAGAGGTGAAATTTGATGGACTAAAAAGTGCCAGAAGGAGTTACATTAATTGTTTTAAAAGTAGCACTGATTCTGACAGGAGTAACATTAATTGTAACAGAAGGAATGGTTCTAACTGCAGCAGAAATAGTTCTTTTTGTGACAGTAGGAGTAGCACTAATTCTGACAAATGTAGCACTAATTGTGATGAAGTAGTAGTTCTAATTGTGACAGAAGGAGGAACGCTAACTCTGATAGGATTGTTAGCGCTAATTGGCAGGAGAAGTACTACTAATTGTGACAGAGTGCATGAGTAGGCAGAAATTATATTGTCCTGTAGTCATTTTCTGGATGCACTTAGTCAGTCTATCTCTTGATACTTTCAGACAAACAGTGATTATAATTTTTAGTAGTAATCTCAAATTGTAACCCTTTCACTACAAGTAGCTGTAAAACCAAAACTTCTTATCACGTCCAATACCCCCACAAATGTCTACTTTTCATACTTGTTTGCAAGATGCACAGTTAAAGCTGTTGGTTGTTTTCACAAACGTTTAAGAGTTCATTATGTGACTGCATTAACTATAAATAACAGGGGAGTGGGATTTGTGCTTTGTGCAGAATAGCTTTTTTTTAAGGCAAGTTGACATCACATTTCCCCGTAGCCTCAGTGGTAGAGATCATGGTATGAGTCACCCAAAAAATATGTTTTTCAAGGCCCCGAAGAATGCATTTCAAGTAATGCTTTACCCTGTTCGTGTTTATCAATTACTGCTGTCATATATCTTTGTATGTTTTTGAAAAAAATAAAAGAAATTTAGACAAATACATTTTTTACAAATTTATTAGCTAGCAGCCATTTTAGGGTAGCTAGTCGGCACAGACACTGCTGGCCTGCAGTGCCCAAACACAGCATCCCATGCACACCAGAATTTTCTCATTTTCATATTCCGCTTTAACAGGTCCTTGAGATTTTTGCCATTGACAAAGACACTGCCATGTATGGCCCTCCCTTCGGCTTTGCTTTACCCAACCCTTGCAATGTTCAAGCATGCCAGGATTTTGCCTTAACTTTCCGTGAATGTAAGTCATTTCATTTTCAGTTTACAGCTGATTTTTGTAAATGTCTTAATTCATTAATTAATACAGTACTGTTACATATGTAACTCCTGGAAGTCCAGGGAGATTAAAGTTGATGCCAAGCTTAGATTATTATTAACTTCAACATCTTATCAGTGCCATAGTATGAAACAGAAACAAGGATAATGACTAAAACAAGTACTAATTAACTATAATTATCATTTAGCTTGAGCCTCATGTTAACAAAGACTAATGCAGTGCTTATGGAAGTAACTTTAAAAATTCCATTGGATCAGGAGATGCAAAAAGACACTGGTAGTGGACAAATTATTGAGAATATCTGTTAATAATAATATGTAACAAACAAACAATATATATATATTTTCTACAGAACTCACAAGAGGAAAGAAATGCAGTGCAATCTAAATACACTTAGTTATACGGGTTAGATTGATAAATAGTATGAGGAAGACACAAAAGGAGTTACATGAAATGGCAAAAATTATAAATGTTTTTTTTTAAATAATACTCCAAGAACCCAGGTTAAGTGTGAACTGGCTATCACACATTCCAGATAATACAAAAGGACTTTCACTACCTTCAGTTCATTTCCACCTGTTTTTCTTAAGAGTAAAATAAAGTATACGGGAAGGCTAACCTGGTGAACAAATGCCCCAGTGAAGTTTGGATTCATCAGCTGAAATGCCCAAATATCACAGCTTTGCTGTAAACAGGCACAACACAGTTGCATCTCTCGAGTGATCGAAAAGAAGAAGAAATTGAATATTTATTTTACACCACGGGCACAGCTAGTAAATGGTGCTATGCCATTATTGTAAGGGTGCTTGTAACGTTGTCAGGCCCATAAAGAGAGTGACTTCCCTTGCTATGCATGCATCATTGTGTCACAGGTCCTGTCCTATGTTAGGGGTGAGGGGGGGGGGGGGGGGGTGTCACACTTAGTGACGGGCCAGCAACATTACGTATTTTATGCATTGTTCTCTATTTCACGATGTAAGAGCTTTTAACTGTCCTAAAACATGTAGGAATAGCCCTAACCCAAACACCACCCCCCCCCCCTTCCCCCCAATCACAGTCTCAGCCTACATCCCACGAAATAGTGCAGCCTATATCCAATGACTGCCATCACCCTATGACAACAACGCATAAAATACATTGTGTTGCTAGATGCTCACTAAGCAACATAACCAGGCATGAATGGGAAGGGAAGTTGCTCTCTTTTGGGCCCGTCTTCGTTATTTGAACCATTGTTAGAGACCAGCTAGCACTCGATGGGTGATGTCTTCAGCACCTTCCCAGAAGATTCACTGGCAGCTAGGCACCCAAGAAGTCAATAGAGACATAATTTACCTATCGCAGAGATTGCCCTGGCACCCCCTGCCACAGAGAGCCATGCTAAAGAAATGCAGTGGATACAAAACAAGGGAAGGACCACTCAGAAAAATGAAAAAAAAAATGGCATCAAGAACAGCCTTAAAGAAATGAATCCCAACTTATACAGTACACTGGAAAGAGCATGCGAAAGATATCTTTCCCTAACGCTGTTTTCCTCAGTATGGAGCCCCAAAACCCACACACAGGATAACCAGTTGGTACGAAAATGTTTACTAAAATACAAATATCCTTCACCTTCAACTAAACATAAGTAAATGCAAGTTCACATTTGTGTCCTAATGTTAATTTCCAATAAATTTTGTCTGTACAAACATACAGCAGGAGACTCTGACAGAGGGTCAGCAATCATCACCACCAGCTCAACATTTGACCGAGAGAAGCACAGCGTCTATGAACTTCCAATTGTCATGTGGGATATGCGAGGCACAGGCAGTCCCAAAGCACAGACAGGCACCAACACTTTGACCATCATCATTGGGGATGTGAACGACAATCCTCACAACCCTGGCCACCAGAATGTCTTTGTGTACAACTATAAAGGTAAAAGTGCATGAGAGTTGTTACTAGCAGAAGCATACAGTTAACGCTTTAGGTATCAGAAGAAGGTTGTGTAGGAGATGCCTGTGAAGAAATAGAGTTGAGTTGAGTCAAGAATTGACATCACAGCGCTCGGGGCATTACCATGCATGCACCGTCCTCGACTTCAGCAGCTAGCGCAAAGTTCCAATACTGATGGTACCGGTCACAATCTGGTTAAAAGTCCATCTTGCTTTTCTTCTGAGTGTAGTGAGCCGGCCAGACCCTCTGGTTACACCAAGGTGCCTTTTTTTCTCCAGGACATAATAATCTTCTTTCTTTACTGATTCCGTTGCTTGTTCCCAAAGGGCCTTGACCACATCTCCCTTGTTGTGAAGAAATAATCACAAGTAACATTCATCAGGGAATTACTTTCACAGTGGTAATGTAGCCATTCTCAGTGCTCTCAAGGGGACAGGACGAGAAGATGATTCAGGAGATAATGTTGAACTGGCAACGCTCAAAAGACTACAAGAACTTCAGGTCAGGTCACAATAGGTGTCGCTAAACATAAACATTATACTGGTAGCCAAAGAAAAATAGAAAACCAACGCAAAACTGTTGTTATCAGTTGCCACACGCATGAGGGATATACTGAAGATGGGATTATGGACTTGTCTGATATGCAAGGAAGATAATCTGTCAGTTAACTAACTGATTAATATAGCCATAGTAGTGACTATTGGACAAGCCACATTTCTTGAGTGTGTTCTGACCAAATACAAAAGTAAGCATATTATTCAGGAGATAGTGATTCACATGTCATGCATTTTTAGGACTCAAAGAGTTAACTCAGTGTTAAGGCACGGGTCTCCATGACTAAGCAGTTAACCCAGCCTTTCCCATTTGGTTGTCTGTAGATACCCAGGGGTCCATATAACAAGATTAAGGAATCTATTATATCATTTAAACACACACAAAATGTCAGCATTAGAAGAGACAGAATCACCAAGGAAGAACTAAGAACAATGATCAGCACAGTACCAGCAAGTGACTTCTTAGATCATCAAATGATTTGGTCATCTTGTTAAAACAGAATACAATCAGCCAGCAGCTGAGAACAGAAAGCTGCAGGCAAAAGGCCAACCAAGACAGAAATGAGTGGATGGAGTAAAAGAGATACTAGATAAATGCATCTGGCAAGTATCTCATAAAAGTTGACTACTTAGAGGTGTTTCCTTCAAAGTGGGAGTGCATCTGCCTGAGAGGTGAGGAACCAACAGTCTGCTTACAAATAAACCAGATCTGTAGAATGGATGTGCACACAAAACTCTAGTTCTGGAACAAGACCAAAGTTCAGAGGCGGATGAACAACCAAAACTTTCTGCCAGAGTTAAATCTGGTGAACATGAAGAAGAAGAAGTCTGCTGTTTGTTTGTGCTCACCAGCTGTACACTCTGGCAAAAAGTCCTGGTTGATTATCCAGTTCTGAACTTCGGCTTTGTTCTAGGACCCCTGAGTTCTGCATGTGCATCCGTTGTACAGAACAGCAGTCAGCTAAGCTTGTCTGATGTTTCCTTGCCTATCAGGCAGATACAGTCTGACTTCAAAGGAAGCAAGTCTCTTGATGATGATGATAATGATTCCTTTATGTATATTTTGATTTTAAAAATTTAAGAATTTTAATGATAAGACATATAAACTCTTTGAACATTTCTGCTTGTGCAGGCCAGTTTGGACCTGTAGTAATCGGCCGTGTGTATTGTGAAGATTTAGATGACTGGGATCTACCTAACAAAACCTTCACCTTCACCTCACCGGCCAATATGAAAAATTTCTTTTCGTAAGTACATAAATTAAGTGCAGAAATCACACGTTTTATACCTCTGCTGTTCTTTTTAGTACTGACCGGCTGTAGACCCCGGCAGAAAGTTCTGGTTTAGTGTCCATTTTCAGAATTTGATTATGTGCACGTCCCTTTTACAGTTCTGGCTTACTTGTATTGTAGGTAGACTTTCGGTTCCTTGTCACTCATGTACTTCGGAGGAAAATTACATAATTAGCCGCCTTTTATGACAGGCTTGTTAGTAAGGCAGTGGAGCTTTTGAGAAGGAGATCGGAGCAGCTATGGATCTGTCCAGAGTGCTGTGATGATAATATCCTTTCTAATCACTAATCACTAAGGCAGTGAGTCTTTTCTTTTCTTTTTTCCCCCCAAAATGAGGTCCCGGAACATACATGGGGAGTATGCAAATAAATAAAGTACAGAAAAAATTTTCATGCTTTTGGTAATTGGTGCTAACCACATGCTAAGACCATTTGGGACTGAATTGGTTATGTGGTAACTGTCATGCATGCTATCATTCTACTTATTTACAGTGGTTAAAAAAGTTCAAAGGAATTAGCGGATTAGGAGAATCCTAAGCATCTATGGACTCAAGAATAGCACTATTTTTCCATCCTGGAATTCAAAGGCTGCTTGCAAAAAATCATTGTAATCTAATAGGCAGTTTTCAAGAAAATAGAGTGGAAATGTGTTCACGAATTTTATTTCATTATTAACAGGCTCCAACACAAGGAAGAGTAATTTTGAAAGGTTATTTCTTTGTCTAGATTTCACCCAGCAGTTGACTTAGGTGGAAAGTCGTATAGCTTGTGTTTATATACTGCATTTCTTTACTCTCTTTTACACCCTCCACCCATCTATTTCTTGGTCAGCCTCTTGAATTGTAGCTTGCTGTTCTCATGTATTACGCTGTAACTGCTGATTGATATTGTTCCATTCTGACTAGATGACCAAACCATTTGATTCTTTGAGTGTTCTCTGAAATCATTCACTTGTGCTGTGCCGAGTATTATTCTTAGTTCTTCATTGGTGACCGTCTCTTCTTGTGTTTTTCCCTGCTGCATTTCTTATACGTCTCATCTCACATTTGTCATTTTGCATTTGTTTTTCTAACAATGTTCATGTCTGCCATTGATAGCACGAAGTTGGTAAGAATAGCGCATTTATTGAAAAGAATATTTTTTGTGTCCAATTTTGCCTTTCCTGTTTTCATTAGTTACGTTTCTGTATCTGACATTGCTGTTTATAAAATGTGATTAAATCTCATTTACAATGCAGTGTTGATGAGGCTACTGGGGAAATAACCATGAAGAAAGGAGTGAAGTCCAACTTTGGAGGAGAGCCGTATGAGTTCAAGGTGGATGTTCGTGACAAGGTCATCAAGAAGACGGTCACCAGCACGGTCTCGGTGGTGGTCAAGGATTTGTCTGAAGATGCAGTGCTCAAGTCTGGGGCAGTGAGGCTGGCAGGTTTGTTCACTCTTTCACACTTAAAGGCTAACGTCTTCTGCCTTTTAGCTTCCAGTGGAGCATAGGCTATCTGTTATCTCATACTAAATCCTGCTGTTGTTTTCTGTTGTTTGTAATACTGGCCAGATAGTTAGAACACTGGGCTCTCATGCAGGGGACCAGGTTCAATCCTCACTAAGAATTGGAGATTTGTTCTGTCAAGGTAAAAAATACACATTCTGATTTGCACAGGTTGGGGCGACTGCGCTATACAGCTTTAAATCCTCAGACTGATAAACCTTCTGTCCTACATAGTTCTAAAAGTGGTAACAGTGATATTCATTTCCAGTTTTCACATGTGCCTTAGAGCCAGACAGACATGTGAATGTTTCTTGAAGAGATCAAGTGATTTTTGCGTATTCTTGTTTGTAAATGTAGCATTGTCTACTCATGTTATGTGCGGATGAAGGCTTTGTAGCCACAACCTCTACTTCTTGTTTGTGATGATGATAAAGGGAAGCCGATTAGTTCTAATTTTTGTTTGGTTCGATATGATCTTATTCTTTTTCTCTTCTCTGCTGGAAGGCCTCGCGGTGTCAGGGCAGGAAGAGATCTCTGGAATGGGCCCTTTTGTTTATTTCGTTAAAGTACTTCTTATTGTCTTTGATATTTTTGCAGTCCATCTTCTGTGTGGTCAACCTCTGGCTCTTTAACCATTGTATCTATATAACATTACTCTCTGTGGTGCCCTGTCTGATTCCAATCTTGTTACATGGCCAAACCATTTGATTTATTGTCTACTCAGTATTGATTCCATGCCGACTCTCCTCCTGATATCATCATTCCTAAGTCGATCTTTCCTCGTTATGCCTGGCATAGTACGTAAACATTTCATTTATGTCGCAACATGTTATGATGAAAGGGGTAAACAGCAAAGACAGTTTTTGTAGTTCCTTCCATTTTACCCATCTCTGTGTCTGTCTTCTCTATGCAATATTATTACATTATATAACAATCAACATCTCTGCACATTGGGCATTCCCATGCATGCTCAAAACCTCTGATGCATCAGTGATCTCAGGGTACTTCTGCTGATTGTTCCCCGAGGGAAGTTCGTTATAATGTCTCCAATATTGAACTTGAAAATGGCATGCATATGCTTTGTCTGGTTTTACTCCCAGGTCACATTGTCACGTTACCATCAGACTAGTCCTTACAGCATTGATAATATTTGCTCTGTCCATGTGTATTTCACTTTGTTTTTTGGTCTTTTTTTGTTGTTTTTGTCTGTGGATTCAAGATAGAGATCCATCTATATATATTATAAACCATTTTTCTCAGCTTGTGCCCTATTCGGCTTTACTGTGAAAGTAATTAAGGGATCTGTATCACATCATCGGTGCTAGACTAATATTTTTAGACCAGTTGGCACTCACTGGATTATGTGGTCAACATGAGATGGGTAGCAGCGAGTTGGGAGGATAATGGCAGCTGTGATAATTCATGATATGTTCGGTGTCTGTGGCTTAGGCACTAAACCAGCCTCCTGATTCCGAGGTATTCAGTTCAATTCCAGGTGGTTTGGCAGCAGATCCCTTCGTCTCGATTTTGAGAATAGTATCAACACTGACAGTTCACAGAGCAACAGCAAACTACTGAATGTAACATTACCTAGTAAAACCAGACAGCCCAAAAAATCCTGGGGTTCTGCAACCGCCTATAAAGGATGCCACAGAAGATAATGATTATCATTTCAACATTCGTGAATGGGAAGAGTTGAGCTGGTCAACAGTGTTGAGTTCAGGAAAAGTATTATTATTTATATTATACATTTTTTGGGGCTTTTTTTTTTTAAATTAAATCTTGTTTTGTCAACAGGAATGACAGCAGAAAAGTTTATTCTGGAGCCCAAAGATCCTCGCACAGGGAAAAGAGGTGAAAGTCTATACACAAGGTTCAGATTTCTCATAGCTCAGAAGCTCGGCTTCTCTAACATTGACAGTGTGGAGATTGTCACTTTGTTAAGTAAGACTGACTACCTTGAGGTGAGGTATGCAGCTCATGCTTCTCCATATTTATCTCCAGCACAGGTGGATAATGCCATCATCCTAAACCTTCTAGATGTGAGTTTTTTTGTTTTTGTTTTTAAATTTATGTTGTTATACTTCTTCTTCCTCCTCCTCCTTCTCCTCTCCTCTTCATCCTCCTTCTTCTTCTTCTCCTACTTCTTCTTTTTCTTCCTCTACTTCATCTTCCGGCCATTCAAGAGGAGTTAGCATATTCTGTTTTTGTTTATACCTAGGCTACAGTATCTATGCTTTTCAGCCCAACATATCTAGTTGCAGCAAACCCTTATTAATTATCTTTTGTGACATGCTTGTTAAGAGGCAGTGTGTCTATGTTATAATGTACTGAGTCTTTGGAGATGTAGATATACACAAGAAAAATTATTTAGTATAAGAATAATTAAATATAATTTAACACTGAGATTAGTCAAATATGATCTGGCCACTGGCACCGGTTGGACCTTATTCTCACAAGGAGGCAGCACTTGAACTAAGTATCACTAACTCGCAGCTACCACAGTGCTAAATGTGATACTGACCATTCCCTAGTTGCTGCAAAAGTTTGGATGAAACCAAAAAGAATTTTCGCTTTAAAAAAAAACAAATATATCCCCAGGTTAAATATTTCCAAAACTTAAGACCCTGAAAATGTTTTGAGTTCCAACAACAGCTCGAAGATGCTTTCACTGATATCCAGGACAACTCTACAGCAAGCCTAAAGTGGGATGCAATTAAGCAGAATGTCTTAAAAACAGCTGCATCAGTCTTTAGGTTTAGAGAACATAGAAGTAAGAACGGCTAAGAAGCAAATAGCCAGACACTCAAACAATTAATTGGCAGCAAAAAAGTTAATACTCCTCAGAAACAAGGCAAGAACAACAAGGAACACCCTCACTGAGAGCAGCTAGAAATTATTTGCAAAAGGTAGCTAGACAATGCGCCAACAACTGCTGGATCCAGTTATGGTAAAGCATTCAAAATGCTAGTAGAAGTGGTAATGTTAAAGGCATTTATGAGAGGATAAAGAAGGCCATCGGCACAACTATTTTTTTTTTAAAGTGCACCGCTAAAGAGTTTGAATGGGGAGATTATTAATGACATAAAGAAGTGGCTAGATAGATGGGTAGAACATTATCTGGAGCTGTATTCAGTTGATATGAAACTAACTGATGTTGTGCTCTTAATGCCATGAAGACGCTACCAACTCTTGACTATTTGGACACATTTCCAACAGTTGTAGAAGTTAGCAATGCTGTTGATGAACTGGCTTCAGGGAAAGCCCCAGCAGAGATGGAATTCCTATTGAGATCATCAAGAGTGGGAACGACATTATAACCCCAAAACATTCATCAACTAATAACACTCTGCTGGCGAGAGGGACAGGTTCCACAAGACTTCAAAGACGCAGGCATCATAACCATGTACAAGAACAAGGGTGATCGAAGTGACTGCAATAACTACAGGGGAATATCACTGCTGTGTATTGTTGTAAAAGTACTTGCTAGAATTGTTCTGTTAAGACTCCAGGTCCTAGGAGACCAGATTTACCCAGAGTCACAGTGTGGCTTTCGTGGGAACTGGTCTATCACTGATATGATATTTTCATTACGACAGTTGCAGAAAAAATGCCGTGAACAAAATCAAGCACTGCATGTTGCCTTAATTGATCTCACCAAGGCATTTGATTTGGTTAGTGGAAAAGGCTGTGACGTGTTCTGCATCATGCTGGCAATCTTTAATTTCTAGAATTTTATTTTTTGGTTGAGTTGACCTGGGAGCCAATGTTAATAAGCAAAACCTGACCCAGTCTGGATTCAAATCCACAAGCATTTACCCACTGTATTACTGCTCTCCAGGCAGCTGTCATGGTGTAGCAACTAGATGCTTGCATGCGCATCTGAAGGTCATGAGTTCAAATCTGACCAGAGCCGGACATTTTAAAGAAAATGACTTTGGCTCTCAGGTCGACCCCGCCTTAAATGGATACCAAGTAAAGTCGTGGGAAGTAAAGGTGGTCCTCATCATGGTGACACATTACCCACTGATTGCTGACTGGTCTATAAAATGTATTTCTAGCCCTATATACCGCATAAGCCTGAAGACAAGGGAAAACACTCCTTTTCTTTACTGCTGTTCCCTGTTAATTTGTAGTGTGTGTTGTCTGTCTTCAAGGGAACATTAAAATCCTAAATTAAATGAATCCTTTGAATGATTGTGTCTTATATTTATCATCCACAGTTTGAGAACATGGGCATTAAAATAATGGTAATTCCTATTGATGAGTGCCAAGATGAGGTGTTTGAAGGTGGATGTTACAATCAGCTTGAAGTCACTGGCAAACCAGTGACTGTTAATGCAAATGGAACCAGCTTTGTGGGTGTTGAGGCCTACGTTGTGGCGGCTGAAGGATGTGAGGCAGACATGTTTCCATTAAGTAATGATTGCACAGGCGACTATTGCTACAATGGCGGCACTTGTAGAAAAGATCACTGGGGCATGCTTTCGTAAGTGCACTGTTGTGTTTCACTGGTTGTTTGCTGTATACATTGTCATCATCATCATCAATTCTTTTTACCTCTCCTATCTAAGAAAATTGAGAAATAGAGAATGAATTGATTTGGCCGTCTAATGTGAATTAAACCAACGATGCCAGTAGCAAGAGCGTACAACCTGAAAATCGAATTATCAAGACGCAGGGGAAGACTGAGAAGAAGATGGATTGAAGAAGTCACTGACACTTTGAAACTGCATAACATCTCGGCATATCAAGTGACTGAGCGCGCCCTGGCTCCGCTGCCGATCGTCTGATGAACTGCGACACCTGGCGGCATAAGCAGATATGGACAAAAGAAGATCTAACAAAGATTTCAATTGATGGCTGTAGTTCACAGCCTCTATGAAGTATTTTGGCTGTATTAATGGCTTTAGTATATTTCAGCTGCGGGTGTAATGATGACTTTGATGTATGTCAGCTTTAATGACTTTGGCATATTTCAGCTGTGTGTGTGTAATGATGACTTTGATGTATGTCAGCTTTAATCATGACTTTGGCATATTTCAACTGCGGGTGTAATGATGACTTTGATGTATATCAGCTTTATCATGACTTTGGCATGTTTCAGCTGTGTGTGTGTAATGATGACTTTGTTGTATGTCAGCTTTAAACATGACTTTGGCATATTTAAACTGCGGGTGTAATGATGACTTTGATGTATATCAGCTTTAATCATGACTTTGGCATATTTCAAATGCGGGTGTAATGATGACTTTGATGTATATCAGCTTTAATCATGTTTTTGACATATTTCAGCTGTGTGTGTATAATAATGACTTTGTTGTATATCAGCTTTAATCATGACTTTGGCATGTTTCAGCTGTGTGTGTGTAATGATGACTTTGATGTAAATCAGCTTTAATCATGACTTTGGCATATTTCAGCTGTGTGTGTAATGATGACTTTGATGTATTTCAGCTGTGTATGTAATGATGACTTTAATGTATTTCAGCTGTGTGCATAATGATGACTTTAATATATATTTTAAATATGTGAGAAATGTTGGCTTTAATGTGTATTTCATATGTGTGAGTAATGATGGCTTTAATGTGTATTTCATGTGTGCTTGTAATGATGGCTTTCATGTGTATTTCAGCTGTGTGTGTAATGATGGCTTTGATGTATTTCAGCTGTGTGTGTAATGATGACTTTGATGTATTTCAGCTGTGTGTGTAATGATGGCTTTGATGTATTTCAGCTGTGTGTGTAATGATGGCTTTGATGTATTTTAGCTGTGTGTGTAATGATGGCTTTGATGTATTTCAGCTGTGTGTGTAATGATGGCTTTGATGTATTTCAGCTGTGTGTGTAATGATGGCTTTGATGTATTTCAGCTGTGTGTGTAATGATGACTTTGATGTATTTCAGCTGTGTGTGTAATGATGGCTTTGATGTATTTCAGCTGTGTGTGTAATGATGACTTTGTATTTCAGCTGTGTGTGTAATGATGACTTTGTATTTCAGCTGTGTGTGTAATGATGACTTTGTATTTCAGCTGTGTGTGTAATGATGACTTTGTATTTCAGCTGTGTGTGTAATGATGACTTTGATGTATTTCAGCTGTGTGTGTAATGATGGCTTTGATGGCCCAAGATGCCAGCAGACTCACCATCACTTCGATGGAAACAGTGTGGCAATGTACAAGGCTCTGCAGCAGTGTCAGAATTCCCAGACCAGCATTGAGTTTCTCACCAGTGAGAGGAATGGTGTCATTTTGTACAATGGACCTCTGATCAATATTGATCCTTTAGAGGTACATCATTATATGATTTTTGTTGTTAGCAGAATTTAATGTGTATTAGATAGCTAGCACCCCCGTGTGGGTTCCGGGGCCCCATTGTGGGGAAAACAAGAATAGACCCACTGCCTCCCCAAAAGCATGTCGTAAGAGTCGACTAATTGGGGAGCTTCCTTTGAAGTCGGGGTGCATCTGCCAGAGAGGCAAGGAACCAACAGTCTCTATTCAAGAGAATGAGATCTGTAAAACTGAAGCACACGCAACACTCAGGTTCTGGAGCAGGACTGCACTTCAGTAATGGACGAGCAACCAGAACTTTCCGGCAGAGTGTACTGCTGGTGAATGCGAAGAAGAAGAAGAAGATAGCTAGCTGAAAGGTGACTAATGAGGACTTTTTGCTAAAAAGTGATTGTCTTGAACCAAAAGGCATTGATATCACAGCCTAGCTGTAAACCACAAAATAAAGTGCCATGCGCCCTTTAAGTCTTTGAGTCCCAGAGGGTTTAGCTTCACAGGCCCAAGGGGTAGTGAAAGACGTAAAATCTGTGCATCTTGCGACTGCTGGGCTTCTACTTAAGAAACTATGAACGTATGATACGCTCCTTGCGACTCAAAGAGTTAAAGGATGAATGCAGAAGAAGAAAAAAATGGCTAACAAATTGTAATCATTCCAAGGCAAACCATTATAACCATAATTTTTTTATGGAAGTAAATCATGTACAGTCATCAGTAAGTTTTTTTTTTTAAAAAGGACCCTTTTTGACATTAATGCATCTGTAAATTAGGCTCATACATTTATAGACTACGTGGAACTGCATAAGTGATATGGTCAGCATCTCTCTCTCTCTCTCTCTCTCTCTCTCTCTCTCTCTCTCTCTCTCTCTCTCTCTCTCTCTCTCTCTCTCTCTCTCTCTCTCTCTCTCTCTCTCTCTCTCTCTCTCTCTCTCTGTATCTCTCTCTCTCTCTCTCTCTCTCTCTCTGTCTCTCTGTCTCTCACACACGCACGCACGCGCACGCACGCACACACACACACACACACACACTCTCACTCTGTCCGGGACATTTCCTGCTATCCATTCTAGTCTGGGTCAACCAGGAAAGGTCGTTTTGTTTTTGATCCTTCTCCCACAGCAAATTTCTTACGGTGTCAAGGCTAACTGTTCCAGTAGCATATTGTTTGTAGAAATGTTGTATGCTTCCTGTCATACGTCCTTCTTGCCAGATCCATTCTGAACTCCAAATTCACATAACCAGACTCATATTGTTTGTATAAATGTTGTATGCTTCCTGTCATACGTCCTTATTGCCAGATCCATTCTGAACTCCAAATTCACATAACCAGACTCATATTGTTTGTATAAATGTTGTATGCTTCCTGTCATACGTCCTTATTGCCAGATCCATTCTGAACTCCAAATTCACATAACCAGACTCATATTGTTTGTATAAATGTTGTATGCTTCCTGTCATACGTCCTTATTGCCAGATCCATTCTGAACTCCAAATTCACATAACCAGACTCATATTGTTTGTAGAAATGTTGTACGCTTCCTGTCATACGTCCTTATTGCCAGATCCATTCTGAACTCCAAATTCACATAACCAGACTCATATTGTTTGTAGAAATGTTGTACGCTTCCAGTCATACATCCTTCTTGTCAGATCCACTCTGAACTCTAAATTCACATAACCAGACTCATATTGTTTCATCTAACATTCTACCTTCCATCAGCATTTATTAATATAGTTTTCAAAATAGCAGTTCTTTACAAAAAGTCTTGAAAATATCATTTGTTCCTATATAGTCTTCAAAATATTGTTTGTTCATTTGTAGTTTCCAAAATATCATTTGATTACAGACAGTCTTGAAAATATCATTTGTTCATATATAGTTTTCAAAATATTGTTTGTTCATATATAGTTTGCAAACTATCATTTGTTTGTATATAGTTTTCAAAATATCATTTGTTTACAGTCTTCAAAATATTGTTTGTTTATATATAGTTTTCAAAATATCATTAATAAATTCATCTATCTGTGCCAGAAAGTGTCCCTCTTTGCCTGATTCCTCGTTCACACATTCTTACATGGTCTTCAGAAAAGTCTAGGAATGACCAAGATACCTGTCTTTGGTGCTGAAGGAGTTTATAGCCATGCTTTGTTTGGATTTTTTAGACTCCACAAGATTTTATTTTACTGGAACTAAGGGGAGGCTTCCCAGTTCTTATCATTGATCATGGGACAGGGCCAACAACTCTTACTCTTGATGGAAAGGATGCAAGGGGGACTCAGTTGCTGCAGAGCCTCAATGATGGCAGATGGCACAGAATTGATATTAACCGTCATGGCAAGGTGAGTTATTGTCTGCCCCTTTTTTAATTCTTCAAGTCCCAAACAACATATCTTCTTTTTCTCTGCTCATCCATCATCTGTAAAACTCTGACAGTATTTTTTCTTTGTCCAATTCTGCACTTTGACCTTGTTCCATGACTTCAGTTTTACTGATCTTGCTTATTTATATAGTCATATGAGTCGTCCTCATGTGGGATGAAGTTTTTTTTTATTTGAAGCCCCACCCTGGCTTCTGCCAGGGGCCCCGAATATAGCCTGGCCATAAATATGGCTTAGACCATAGATATGGCAATAACAGCTGAAAGGGGTTTCTGGGACCTCTCCACAGGTGATTCTCATCGGCATGGTGGCACTTTGTGTCACCGGGTGTTTATCACTTGTGTGATGTCCTGGTGGGGTAGGACTACACACACTTGCTTATTTGTGTGCACACTGTAGGTTCCTTGCCTCTTAGGCAGTTACACTCAGATTTTGAAGGAAAGTTTGATCTAATCTACACTGCCAAGGCTCCCAGTTAGGTGTAGATAGGTCCTGACCGGTTTTTCTGTTTGTTACATTTGGTAGGAGCATGCTGAAGAAATCTGGCTTCTTCAGTGGTCATTTCTAATTGTATTGAGCCTCTCTGATAGCCATACATTCATTATTATTATAATGGTTATTTTTGCTTTCATACATCTGCTATGAAACCTTCTGGGACTGAAAGAATTAAATTATGAAATATGACCTGGATAACTAGAATGTTCTTGCACTGAAACCCACAGGGTTAAAAGTAAAGTAAAGGTAAAGTCGGGAGATGTGAACCTGCGTCATTGCACACAGTTATAAATCATAAGTGCTCTGCCACCAGTACGGACTACTAATTAGAAACTGTCCGCCTGTGTCGCTGCCCGCACACAACTCCGTAGCTACAGCGATGTTCCTCATTTACCCCAGAGTGTTAACTCTGATACCCATTGCCTAGAGGCTGGGTGAACCCCGGGAACCGCCTGGTTTTGAACGCCGGCCGTGGGCTGCAGTGAGTCGCAGCTGGATTTGAAAGCGAGTCTGCTATCGACTGCGCTAACGCGGCCCCTAAAAAAGACGTAAAAATTATAGAAATGAAAAGTAGACCATAAAAAAAATGCATGGAGAAGAGAATTAATGAAAAGGATGGGAGAACATGAGATAAGTTGTACACAGTGGCAAAAAATATGATGACTTGGAATAGATTAGTTCTGCTCCACTGGGGGATAATCATTATCATCATGTGCCGTGCAGGCAAGCATAGACTGTCATATTTTGCCATCTAACGCGATCACCGGAATCCCAGATCAGGTCATTGTTTTTGTCTCATCTCCAAATGTGTGTTTAAAAAGCAAATCACTTATCTCTTCACAGGTGGTGGAGATGGTAGTTGACAGGTGCAATGATGCTGTGGATTATAACCAGTATGTTCTCGATGATCGAGCCTGTCGGGTAGAGAAGGAGACACCAGGGGAGAACATTTTCTTGAACGTCAATACTCATTTACATCTGGGAGGCATCAGGACCACAACTCGACTCCGACACCTAGGAGGCCGGTATATAACTGGTTTTACTGGTTGCCTCAGAAACTTAGTTCATAACAAAAAGGTAAGACTGGATTCATTATAATAGCCAACTGTTTTATTGCATGTGTTTAGAAGAGTTGTGGTTTGCTTAGTCAGAATCTTCTTCTTCTTCTTCTTCTTTCATTCGCTTGAAATAGATTATCTGTATCTGCAATTCTGTCTCTAGTATAAACTTACACTGTTATTTTAATTCAGTCAGTGACCCGTTAAGTTTGGCTTGCACCGATGTTTCTTGTGGCCAAAAGTTTTTCCTTGATATTCAGATATAGGCATATTTCCTGTAGCGTTTGTTGCATCCTGATTTTTGTGTTGTGCCTCCTGGCTGGTTGTGGCATCCGTGTCTTAGGCATTGCGAGTCCGACTCGTGAGCCAACGTACCGCGATCGAAACCCACTGCTGGCTGCGTGGATTTTCATCGTAGTATGGGGCGTCGCAGGTCGACCCAGCCTAAAATGGGTACCAGGATGGGCTGTCCTGGGAAAGTAAAGACAGCCGACGTAATGCTAACCACATTACCCATCCAGTGCCGATTGGTCTGTAAAAATATGGGATGCTCTGCCCATATACCCGATGCCCCTAAGGCATAATAAAGGATTTTTACTTTACTTTTTTACTCCTGGCTGGTTGGCTCCGACTTCAGCTTCAGTCAGAAAGAATGCGGATTGGCTATCATTTAGGAGACCCAGTTTTGAATTGTTAATCACGAGGCCCTTTACAGAATGTTGCTTTCATCATGGCATACCTGAAAATCTCTTTTTCTCCAGCCAATTCTCCAGCCCTGTGTGCTTTCGTAGCCAGTGCATCTTGAGTATCTTGTATCCACCTTCACAGAAGTCTGCCTCTGCGTTGTTTTTTGGAAACTGTACCCCCGATCACCGTTGTCTCCATGCCACCATGATGATTAACTTGGCCAAGATACCTCATCTTTTGGGACAGGATGCAGGTTTGAATATTCAGTTGAATATTAGAAATGATCTTCTCGTAGAACTAATCATGTGACTTTAACTCCTCGAGCTCAAGTCATGTCTGTCCTAAACTACCACAAAATATGGTAAATACGGGCATTTACAATGAAAAGCTGACCTTGGCACTCTCAGTAATTGAAAAAAATGGCAACTGTCTTAACCCTCTTTCCTTCCACAACTTGCTTCTATTGCAAAGTATAATAATAACATATGATCAGGTCCTCTTTGCTGTGAACTGCAGCTGGACCTTAGAACTTGGACCTTAGAAACAGTATCCTTCTCAAAAGTGTGGCAGAACTCCTTGGCTACGCTGACTTCATCCTCTAGTCAACAATGTTACTCCTTGCAACGATTTCCTTCTGTAACTGTGTAGCTTGATGATAAATGCTGGTCATCCACAATTAGTAACCAGCACCAGCTAAAGACAACAGATTCTTTACTGCGTAGTCCGGTACAAGACCAGTTCTGAAGCCAGCAGCAGGATATAGTATGAAAAAGGTGAGAGGTTTGATTTCATTGCACAGGGTTTCATCCCATGCTAGCTGCCTGCTGAGAGTGTCGCACAGAGCATGACATTTGTAGCTCCAGTGAAGATCCCCCTCTCTATAAAAATTGCATCCATGAACTGAACAGCGCCATCGTGAACTGAACCCATGATCTTCAGAGCGTGAGGCAAGCGGTTTGGCCACTTCACCACTGAGAACACCCCCCCCCCCCCCCCCCCCTTCCAATATAGTTACGGCAGTCCACCAGGGAGAATGGCCCACAATCCTGGGTGGGAACAACTATGTCAGACCTAACAAAGCGGTTTTCAACTTGGATCAAGACCTTTTTTTTTTTTTAGGTCAAACAACCCTTTCACAGGGGTCGCCTAAGATCATTGAAAAACACATGTTCATTGAATTTATGAAGTAATAACTAAAATAATTATATGTTTGGGGGTCGTGAGGAACTTTATTAAAGGGTCGCGACATTAGGTAGGTTAAGAACCACAGTCCTAACACTTCAGGATCAGAATCTCATCTATTCTGTTTTTGTTTTTGATTGTCAGCAAAACAATGCACATTCATCATCACATTTTTCTTGGTGTGTTAATGTCCGAGGTCACTATTGGTGCTGTTGTGTATCTGTCAGCACACAGCAGTCCTCTACTGTTGGATGATTGTTTACAAATGTACAGTCAATTTATTGATGGCTTTTTATAAATTCCAATCCCTTTAGTGATTATTTACATATGTACAATCAATTAAATGAATACTGTTTACATAGTAAATTTTACTGAATAATGACTCTGTTGACAGATGTACAACCTCTTCTTCAACTGTTCTGTATCTGTCAGCACACAGAAGTAGTTTACTGATTGATGATTGTTTACAAATGTACAGTCAGTTTAATGATGGGTTTTTATAAATTCCAATCCCTTTAGTGATTATTTACATATGTATAATCAATTGATTGAATACTGTTTACATAGTACATTTTACTGCATAATGACTCTGTTGACAGATGTACAACCTCTTCTTCAACTGTTCTGTATCTGTCAGCACACAGAAGTAGTTTACTGATTGATGATTGTTTACAAATGTACAGTCAATTTACTGATGGCTTTTTATAAATTCCAATCCCTTTAGTGATTATTTACATATGTTCAATCAATTGATTGAATACTGTTTACATAGTACATTTTACTGCATAATGACTCTGTTGACAGATGTACAACCTCTTCTTCAACTGTTCTGTATCTGTCAGCACACAGAAGTAGTTTACTGATTGATGATTGTTTACAAATGTACAGTCAGTTTAATGATGGGTTTTTATAAATTCCAATCCCTTTAGTGATTATTTACATATGTACAATCAATTGAATGAATACTGTTTACATAGTACATTTTACTGCATAATGACTCTGTTGACAGATGTACAACCTCTTCTTCAACTGTTCTGTATCTGTCAGCACACAGAAGTAGTTTACTGATTGATGATTGTTTACAAATGTACAGTCAGTTTATTGATGGGTTTTTATAAATTCCAATCCCTTTAGTGATTATTTACATATGTACAATCAATTGAATGAATACTGTTTACATAGTACATTTTACTGCATAATGACTCTGTTGACAGATGTACAACCTCTTCTTCAACTGTTCTGTATCTGTCAGCACACAGAAGTAGTCTACTGATTGATGATTGTTTACAAATGTACAGTCAGTTTATTGATGGCTTTTTATAAATTCCAATCCCTTTAGTGATTATTTACATATGTACAATCAATTGATTGAATACTGTTTACATAGTACATTTTACTGAATAATGACTCTGTTGACAGATGTACAACCTCTTCTTCAACTGTTCTGTATCTGTCAGCACACAGAAGTAGTCTACTGATTGATGATTGTTTACAAATGTACAGTCAGTTTATTGATGGCTTTTTATAAATTCCAATCCCTTTAGTGATTATTTACATATGTAAAAATTAATTGATTGAATACTGTTTACATAGTACATTTTACTGAATAATGACTCTGTTGACAGATGTACAACCTCTTCTTCAACTGTTCTGTATCTGTCAGCACACAGAAGTAGTTTACTGATTGATGATTGTTTACAAATGTACAGTCAGTTTATTGATGGGTTTTTATAAATTCCAATCCCTTTAGTGATTATTTACATATGTACAATCAATTGAATGAATACTGTTTACATAGTACATTTTACTGCATAATGACTCTGTTGACAGATGTACAACCTCTTCTTCAAACCAATGCTGGGATCGAAAACAGGAGAAAACGGGTGTCCTCCAGAAGATAAAGTTTGTGGGAAGACGTTGCAGTCTTCGTACTGTGGGCTACATGGAGTCTGCGAGGCTTCGTTGGACCAGCAGTACAGGTGCAAGTGTAAACCCATGTGGTATGGCTCCCAGTGCAATAAACGTGAGTCGGCCATATTGGGTATTAAAACTCAGATTATAAAGGCTATCATTGTATCAGCTTTAAGTTAACCAGTGTAAGATTTGGTCATTGAACATTAACCAGTGAATATGAGAGTAAACTAAACACCTGGTGACATGAGATGTTTGAGGAAGACTGCGAAAAAACGAGAAGGGAAATGAGGAGATTGGAAGAACTATTGGGACAGTACACATAGTTTAATAGAGAAACAAAGACTTAAATGGTTCCACGTAGGGACAATTAGCCCAACTATGCCTGCAGCAAGAGCGTGCGTGCCTGCATAAGTGCGTGTGAGTGAGTGAGTGAGAGAGAGAGAGTGTGTGTGAGTGAGTGAGGGAGGGAGTGAGAGAGAGAGAGAGTGTGTGTGAGGGAGTGAGTGAGAGAGAGAGAGTGTGTGTGTGAGTGAGTGAGTGAGAGAGAGAGAGTGTGTGTGAGTGAGTGAGGGAGGGAGTGAGAGAGAGAGAGAGTGTGTGTGAGGGAGTGAGTGAGAGAGAGAGAGAGTGTGTGTGAGTGAGTGAGTGAGAGAGAGAGAGTGTGTGTGAGTGAGTGAGGGAGGGAGTGAGAGAGAGAGAGAAAGCCTGTCTGTGTGTATCTATGTGAGCCTGTGTGTGTGTGTGTGTGAGAGAGTGAGTGAGGGAGTGAAAGAGAGTGAGAGAGCCTGTCTGTGTGTATCTATGTGAGCCTGTGTGTGTGTGTGTGTGTGTGAGAGAGAGAGAGTGAGTGAGTGAGAGAGAGAGAGAAAGCCTGTCTGTGTGTGTGTATGTGAGCCTCTGTGTGTGTGTGTGTGAGAGAGAGAGAGGAAGACAGAGAGGGAGAGAGCATACGTGTAAGCATGGTTTTTTCATATGCATGCATGTACGTGTCCCATCAAATGATAATTTCCCCATTGACAGCTGCCACGGTGAAAGACTTTGACAAGAACAGCTACTACTTATGGAAGATGAAAATGAAGCTCTTCAACAGTGTATTGATGACACGCAACCGAGAGCTAAGTGTGCAGCTGATGTTCCGTACACGACAGTACACTGGTATTTTGATGGATTTCACTGATTCTGCCTCCTCGGAGTCGACTCATCATATTCGACTACTGGTAACTAACATTTGGCATCTGCCTTTATTTTTTTAACTGTCCTCGGAGTCGACTCATCATATTCGACTACTGGTAACTAACATTTGGCATCTGCCTTTATTTCTTTAACTGTCCTCGGAGTCGACTCATCATATTCGACTACTGGTAACTAACATTTGGCATCTGCCTTTATTTTTTTAACTGTCATAGCAGTTGGCCTAAAGTGATTTTAACTTTTTCAGTTCCGGTTCTGTGTAGTTTCTGGGGTCCCATTGGGGGAGGGGGGAGAGAGACCTACATCCTGCTAACATGAACAAACAAACCTTATTTTCATAGGGTTCAGAATTGAGCATGCCGGTTCATATAACATTCTGCCATTCTAATCTTTCTCCTTTCATACATTAAACTGTTAACAAGTTAAACATTATCAACAACAGCTAAAAATGAAATACCAGCACTGGAATATGCTCACATCACATTTACATTTCTAACCGCAGTAGTTGCAATAAATAAATAAGGGGCATCTTCTACTTCTTGTTCTTCATCATTTCGAGCACTTCAATATGAATTTTATTGTTGCTGGAACATGTCTGAGTCAAAATGGGTCACGACACTGCATGCTATCCTTGTTTACCCTTTTCATTAATCAAAGAAATGTGTTCAGAATGGATGTATGTCAGTAACTTTTCAGAGAAGTAGGCTCCACCTCAACAAAGCTCAAACAACTCGAGAAGGTGCAAAATGAAGCCATGCGCATTATTTTGGGATGTACAAGAGACACATCCTGTGGAGCAATGAGGTATCTACTTGACTTTCCAACAATGAACCAAAGGATCAGGATGTGGAGGGCTCGGGCATACCTCAAAATATGTGCTGATAAGAAACACCCACTGCATCAAGCGCTTTTTAGTGAAAAGGGCGACAGACTGAAGAGGGGAAAATCGTGGCTAGGTCGGGCAGAAGATGTTATTAGGCAAATATGCAGCCTAACCGACATCATACCTGGTGCAGAATGGATACCTGTGCCTCAGGCGTTTATTTGTACATTTTCCTGTATTGTCACACTCAACAGGCGATGTAGAGAAGAGAATTCTGTTGCTGTTAATGCAGAGGTCAACGCTCTCATCGGTGAAAATTCAGACGAAGCAGATGCACTAATCTATACAGACGGATCCGTTATACGCCAAAGAAGAAGCGCATGGGCATTTACAGCACGCTCAGCGGGCAGAACAGTCAAAGAAGCCAACGGCGCCTTCTCCATGACAACCAGCAGCATGACGATGGAGGTGATGGCAGTGACGCAAGCGTTTGCCTGGCTTGAAACACAAAAATACACCCGCATATGTATACTCAGTGATTCAATGAGTATGATCCGGAGGGTTCAGGCAGGTTCAGTGCGAAGACAATGGCTTGAATCAATTCAGAAGTCCACTGTGCGAGGAGTCACCTTTATTTTTGTTCCGGGACACGCAGGCGTCGATGGAAATGAAAGAGCTGACAGGTTGGCTGGATCCGCTATCACTACCGATGGTCTGCCTATGGATCATGCTGATATTATCAATGCCCTCGGAGAAATGGGAAGGTTAGAGGACTTTGTTGGCAGTGAACACACATCACTCTCCAGAATGGCAGACTTGGGAATTAAGATCGGCACAGCAAAAAACGAGACGCACACCGGACACGTCAGAAGACTTGTTAATCAACATAGAACTGGTACTATTAGCCATCGGACGTTGGGATTCATACTGAGGGGAGGATCTGAGCACCTATGGACATGTCCGGAGTGCAATGATGATAACCCAACTAACTAACTGACTAACTAACTAAAGCTCAAACAAGCTGTAATGACCAGACGGTGTCACATTTCTGAAACATCCTGATCTGAAGGCAGAAGCAAAGCTCTTTGGACAGATTTTTAGCAAAATTCAGACATGGTGACACTTAAAGAGGTTCAAGAAGGGGGAAGAAAAGACAGAAGTTTTATGAGAAAGGGACACTCCTTCCAATCAGTGACATCTCCTCCTCCACCTCCTCCTCCTCCTCCTCCTTTCTCAGCACCATCCTGGTTGGCACTCGACTCCTCTCGCGAAGGTAAAGTGAGGTTACATTTTCCTTAATTTTTTCTAATTGCTTTTATAGAATGTATTTTAATATTAGGAAGTGTTCTAATTATTTTATACAACTCAGTCCCTGTTTACAATATGTCAATAACAATAGGATTTTGTTTGTTCCACTAAGGTACCACTGTACTTGTTTCCTATGTCTATCATTGCAGCTCAATAATGGTAAAGTTAGATTAATCTACAACATGGGAGATGGTGACAAGTTCCTGGACTTAACCTACGCCCAGGCCAACAATGGGCAGTGGCATCTCTTGAGAATGGAGCGGTATGGGCATGAGTTCCATCTTTATTTGGACGGAGGCGAGGGCAGAAATTACAACCACACACTCAAGTCTGTCGGTGATAAAGAGCGGGATGTGTTTGTTGTCGACAGACGAGTGTATTCTGGCGCCTATAAGCAGGGAATTGGCCTGTCCTCAGTTCTTACCGATGACCTTATCAACAGTAAGTGTTCTTCTCTTTCTTCTTCATGTTCACCAGCTGTAAACTGGTGGAAAGTCTGCCTCCGGACTTCAGTCTTGTCCCAGTATCTGGGTGTTCAGTGCACGTTATTCGTTTCACAGATCTGGCTCATTTGTGTGCAGACTCTTGGTTCCTGGCCTTATAGGCAGATGTACTTCGACTTCAAAGGAAGTAAGTGTTATTTATTATTATTTTTTGTTTTTGGTAAACAGTAATACAAGTGGGAGGATAACATCAATAGATGAACAGACAGCAGTCTGAGAGAAGAGAGTGTATGTCCAGGGCAAAAGTTAGAACGTGTTGAAGATCCACAGACAGCCAACCAACCTTCATTTTGGAGGCAGTGCTTGATTGATTGATTTTATTTCTTTTCATAGTTAAATAATGTGGCGCATCCGAGACAGAGTGAGAAATGATACTATCAGACAGACTGTGGGAACAACAGCATATGCCAAATTAAATGAGAAACAGAAGATCAGATGGTTTGGTCCTCTTGTCAGAATGCAGCCAGAGCACCTACCAACACAGGCGCTACATATGTCAAGACCTCATTTGAAAGGAAGAGGTTGCCCTAGGAGAGAATGGATCAATGACATTAAAGACCTTTAACATCAGCACGGAATTACAATAGCCAATGCTACCCGTCAAGCAGTGGTTTGCAAAACTGTTCCTTCCAGTGACACCTAACGGCAAAAGTGGAAATTGACAATAATAATGATAAATAACAGGTTCTTAGATCTTCAGGTACCATGCCAGTAAGTATAGGTGGTCATGGTTCACCATCCCACATGATCACCAGAATTATGGATCGGGTCAATGTTTTGGTCTCACCCTATCCAGGTGGGTGAGCCGCCTTGGTGTAGCAGCTGGAGGCTTGCCTGTGCTTAAGAAGGTCATGGAACACAAAGTCAAGTTTCTGTTTCATGACTCGCAACAAACTTAACTCTTGCAGGGTTTTTTTTTTCTTTAAGATAATTTTTTTAAATGTATTCTGTTTTCCATATGGTTTGAGATAATTTTTTTATGTATTCTGTTTTCCATATGGTTTGAGATAATTTTTTTATGTATTCTGTTTTCCATATGGTTTAAGATAATTTTTTTAATGTATTCTGTTTTCCATATGGTTTGAGATAATTTTTTTTATGTATTCTGTTTTCCATATGGTTTGAGATTTTTTAATGTATTCTGTTTTCCATATGGTTTGAGATAATTTTTTTATGTATTCTGTTTTCCATATGGTTTGAGATAATTTTTTAATGTATTCTGTTTTCCATATGGTTTGAGATAATTTTTTTATGTATTCTGTTTTCCATATGGTTTGAAATAATTTTTTAATGTATTCTGTTTTCCATATGGTTTGAGATAATTTTTTTTAATGTATTCTGTTTTCCATATGGTTTGAGATAATTTTTTAATGTAGTCTGTTTTCCATTTGGTTTAAGATAATTTTTTAATCTTCTTCTTCTTCTTTGCGGTCACCAGCTGTAAACTCTGGCAGAAGGTTCTGGTTGTTCATCTACTTCTGGACTGCAGTCCTGTTCCAAAACTTGAGTGTTGCGTGTGCATCCGTTTTACAGATCTGACTCATGTGTGTGCACACTGCTGGTTCCTTGCCTCTCAGGCAGATGCACTCCGACTTTGAAGGAAGCTTCCAATTAGTCGACTCTTACGACACGCTTTTGGGTAGGCAGTGGGTCTATTCTTGTTTTACCTATAATTTTTCCCCGGAACCCACACGGGGATATTTTTTTTTATGTATTCTGTTTTCCATAAGGTTTGAGATAATTTTTTAATGTATTCTGTTTTCCATAAGGTTTGAGATAATTTTTTAATGTATTCTGTTTTCCATATGGTTGGAGATAATTTTTTAATGTATTCTGTTTTCCATAAGGTTTGAGATAATTTTTTAATGTATTCTGTTTTCCATATGGTTTGCTAGCAGAGCGGATATTCCAATGTCCTTTCCTTTTCTCACTTGCCAGCTTGTATTCAAGATGTGCGGGTAAATGGTGGCTACTTTGCTATGACCGAAGCTGAAAACGAGGACCCAGACACTTTAGCAGAAGTAGAAGAAAACCAAAACATCAAGGAAGGATGTACAAGAGAAAACTGTCTGCCAGGTGTTTGTGCTGTCAACAGAATTTGTGTACCGCTATGGGAGCATTTTGATTGTATGTAAGTACTATGGTATTTTTTTATCTTTACAGTGCTACAGCAGGGAGTGTCAGTAACGTAGTGGCTGGGCGCTAACCTTCTGGCTCGGAGAATGTGGGTTTAAATCTGCATCAAGGCAGATTTAAAAAAAAAATTATTTATGGCTCATAGGTGGACTCAGGTAATGTCCTGAGAAGTAAAAGAGGCTGGCATTATTGTAATCCTATCACCCATTGAATGCCAGTTTTTTTTTTTTTTTTTTTTTTTTTTTTAAACATTGGTCTGCCATTATATTTTCAGTATGTCACTGGCATGAAATAGGATCTCTCAAATACACAGTAAAAGCAGGCAATACCATATTTCTTCTGCTGACAGTGTTGTAGAAATAAAGGCTGACCACCCCAAAAAAATCCATATGGAGAAGAGAACTAGAGAGCGAAGTGAAAAGGATGGGGAGGAGGGGGTATCATGAGATGAGCTGCCTGTGATAATAAATGATGAGAAGACTTCTCGTGAGTTGGTCGAGAGTCTGTGCTTCAACAAAGGGAAGAAGAAGAAAGAATAAATATAAGATTTTGAAAATAATTATTATAAATTTATGTTTTATGGCTCATATATTGACTAAACAAACATTTTTTTTTAAATGGCTGCCCCCCCCCCCCCCCCCCCCCCCCCCCCCCCCCCCCCCCCTAAAAAATTTGACTTAGACTAATTTATTAGAATGTGCAGTATATTTTGGATTACATCCTTGTCAATATGTGCTAGAAGGGACTGAAATCCGGATGTTTTATCATTGTTCTGATGACAATAAACCTGTAATGAAGTCAGAAGAGAAAGAAGATTATTAAGGCCTAGAGAGAATGATGCACCTTGGTGTAACTAGAGGGTCTGACCAGCTCACTTCACTCAGAGGAAAGACAAGACAGACATATAACCAGATTACAACCCTACCATTGGTATTGGAACTATGAGCTAGCTGCTGAAGATGAGGACGGAGCATGTATAGAATGTGCAGTATGTTTTGGATTACATACTTGTCAATATGTGCTAGAAGGGACTGAAATCCGGATGTTTTATCATTGTTCTGATGACAATAAACCTGTAACGAAGTCAGAAGAGAAAGAAGATTATTAAGGCCTAGAGAGAATGATGCACCTTGTTGTAACTAGAGGGTCTGACCAGCTCACTTCACTCAGAGGAAAGACAAGACAGACATATAACCAGATTACAACCCTACCATTTGTATTGGAACTATGAGCTGGCTGCTGAAGATGAGGACGGAGCATGCATAGGAATGCCTCGAGTGCTGTGATGTCATTTCTTAACTCAACTCGACTCAACTGAACTCTTTTGACAATAAATAATTTTTTTCTTGTTGCACCATTTTCAGATGTGAGTCAGGATATAAACTTGTGGGAGATCAGTGCAAATCTAGCTGTCTGCCCAATCCCTGTTTCAACAATGTCAGCTGCAGCATTCATAGAGCAGACGTGGTCTGTCAGTGTCCGCCAGGGTGGAGAGGTCGTCTTTGTGATGAGTTGGCCCCTGAAGAAGTCAAAAGTGGAGACCTGAGCGATGGGGCCCTTGTGGCGATCATCATCTCAGTAATTGTTGTCATATGTAAGTTACAGTTTGACTTCTTCTTCTTCTGTGACCATCCATTTCATGCTTTCTTATAGAGATTGATCTTTCTTAATTCCCTCATACAGCCTCCAACACATATAAAAAAAAATGGATAACGGGCGTTGCTCCTCTGTGGTAAATGTTGAAATTGGGGCATCCATCTTTAAACTTTCATTGTGGTGTCACTGTATTGCCATTTTTTTTTTCCAGGATATTTCCATGTACCCATTTTAGACTTGATCATCTTCTGAGCCCTAAGTGATTGATTGATTGATTTGATTGATTCAAGAACCGACATCGCAGCACTCGGGGTATTCCCATGTGCTCCATCTGAGCCCTAAGTAAATTATTCAAATCTGCCCCAATACAGATTCAAACTTAAATCTCCACTTGCGGATTCTGGGGTGCCAAGCCTGTCCTTGGAGGCGACTAATTAGGGGTGTTTATTTTCTAGTTGTAAATACCTGAGAGGTAAAGAACCAACAGTTTGTGTACAAATAAGCCAGATCTGTAAAACAGACGTACATTCACAACTCAAATTATGGAAGAAGATCAAAGTGCAGAAGTGGATGAGCAACCAAAACATTCCTCCAGAGTTTACAGCTGGTGAATGCAAAGAAGAACCCAAAACTTCGCTGACAACAAATATCTAGCCACAGCTCACCTAGTGAGTCGTAACCAAATGAGATGTTCTTATGATGATTTTGTTTTTTCTATTCTTCTATTCACACCTCTAGTCTTGGCGCTGACGGTTTTCTTCCTGTACAAGTTTTGTCCTCGCAATGAAGACAGTGAAAAATATATTCTAGAGGTTGATCCGGAGGATGATATTCGAGAAAATGTCATGAACTATGATGAGGAAGGAGCTGGTAATAAATTATTAACTTTATACAGAATAACTAAATGTTTATTTAGGAATTATTCCTCACTTACTTTTTTTTAACCTTATCTCAGCATGAGGAAATGCAACCTAAAAACTTAATGCTATGGCATGACAGACTAGGCATTTAGTCTTGGTTAGGTTAGCAGTCTTTCGTGCCAAGAAGTCTCAGAACTGACACTTCCAGTTGGTACTATTTCCCCATAAAAGCCTGTCTCCCCACCTGCTGTATAGATACGTTTACAAGATTTGCGTCTGCGCAAACATTCAGCCTTAGGGGATAATTAAATTTACTAAAATTAACATGTGTGATTGTGGTGGTGGTGGTGGGGGGGGGGGGGGGGGGGGGGGGGGGGGGGGGGGGGGGGGGGGGGGGGGGGGGGGGGGGGGGGGGGGGGGGGGGGGGTGGGGGGGGGGGGGGGGGGGGGGGGGGGGGGGGGGGGGGGGAGGGGGGGGGGGGGGGGGGGGGGGTTAAATGGCTTTATATATAGAAATGCTGATGTCATCATTTTCTCATTGGCTATATAGTAGTTGCCAAGCAACTGGGTCACAGGGTCAAGTATGTAAGTTAAAAAAAAAAAAAATTTAAAAGACCTTTTTCCACACCTTCAGGCCAATGTTTGTGTTCTGGATGATAAATTTATTTGTGCCTTTTTTTTTTTTTTTTTTGGTTGACGTTTAAAGTGGTTGTTTTTCTAAGGATTTTTGTCTAGTGAAAGGGTTAATAAACTGCTTATTGAAAGTGAAGAAATTAGAAGGTGGCTAGGACGGAAAACAATTTATGAAAGAGCAACGGACGAGATAATTCAGACATTTGGCGAGAATACCTTGGTATCTTCTTCTTCTTCTTTGCGTTCACCGGCTGTACACTCTGGCAGAAAGTGCTGGTTGTTTGTCCACTTCGGAACTGCAGTCCTGCTCCAGAACCTGAGTGTTGCATGTGCATCAGTTTTACAGATCTGATTCACCTGAATGCAGACTGTTGGTTCCTTGCCTCTCAGGCAGATGCACTCCGACTTCAATGGAAGCTCCCTAGTAAGTCGACTCTTACACATGCTTTTTGGGGAGGCAGTGGGTCTATTCTTGTTTTCCCCACAATAGGGCCCCGGAACCCTCACGGGGGACCTTGGTATCAACTGCCATAGAGAGGCACGCTGAAGAAATACAGTAAACACTTATGGTGCAAGGCGAAGACCGCACTAATGATGGAAGGACAGCGTTAAAAACAGCCTTAAAGAAAAGAAGTGCAGCTTATACAATGCATTACCCCCATGTGGGTTCCGAGGACCTATTATAGGGAAAACAAGAATAGACCCACTGCCTACCCAAAAGCATGTCATAAGAGTCGACTTATTGGGAGCTTTTTTCTTCGAAGTCGGAGTGCATCTGCCTGAGTGGCAAGGAACCAACAGTCTGTACACAAATGAGTCAGATCTGTCAAACAGATGTACACAGGTTCTGAAGCAGTACTGCAGTCTGTAAAGGAATGAACAACCAGAACTTTCCGCTGGAATTTACAGCCAGTGAAAACACACACAAAATTCATTAGAAAGAGCACATAATAGAGGATCCTTACACCCCCCCCCCCCCCCCCCCCCCCCCCCCCCCCATTTTTGCTGAGGTAATTGGAGAAAAAGAAGAAGAAAATCGGTGTTAGCTAGTGCATTGCCAATGGCCGGGGATTAGGAATTAACATTTTTTTTTGTATCTCCTGAATGAGAGCCCAGCATTCTTATGGCTTGGTCAGACACTGCTCGCTGTAGTGATTAAATATGATCAAGTATTTTATAGTATATGGATTTTTTATCATGGTATGGGGCGTCGCAGGTCGACCCAGCCTAAAGTGGGTACCAGGATATATGTCCTGAGGAAGTGAAGACGTCCGGCGTAATGCTGACCACATTATACACCTAGTGCCGATTGGTCTGTAAAAATATGGGAGCTCTTCCCATATGCCTGATGCTCCTAAGGTGTGAAAAGGGATCTTTAATTTTTTACTTTTATTTTATAATATTTTAATCGCAAAACATAAATTAATTAGAAAGTATTCAAATTACTTTTTATTTTGAACTCCACCAGGTGAGGAAGACCAAGATGCCTATGATATTTCAAGGCTTCAGAAGCCAGCCTATATGACCTTTATGAAGCTACATTATAGAAGTCAGTGTATTTTGTGCTGTTTGTGTTGTATGTTAATTATCTGTGATATGAACCTTATTTCTTCTTCTTCTTGTTCACCAGCTGTGAATTCCGGCGGTAAGCCACGGTTGTTCGTCCAAAATGGACTTTTGGCTTTTACCTTGACCTGAGTTTTGCGTGTACATCCGTTTTACTGGCTTATTTGTTTGCAGTACTCGTTCCCCGCCTCTCCGGCAGATGTACTCCGACTTCGGAGGAAGACGTCAAGCCTATTTCTAGGTTGACTGTGGCCATTGTTTTGTGTGGGTCGAGATGTTGCCTTATTTGTGTGGTGTCCTCTTTGACTTTTAGCAGGTGTGGCCCCCGGCATGTCGTCCTTAAGGCAGCTCTATGTAGAGTTTTCAGCCCTCAAGGGAAGGCAGGGGCAGATCATGGGCATTCCCCGCCATCCAAGGAGGCTTCCATAAATGCAGAGCCGACACAAGATGCTCTAGTTCTGGGCTCACCCAAGGAATCGTCACGTCCTGCCCATGACTGCTTAACCTCACAACCGTGTATTGAGCTTCCCGCGCTAGAAGGCTGCGCTCTCCGGAGATCAGCGGGGAGCAGCCCGCAGGTCTAGGACGTTTGTTTTTTTTTTTTTTTTTTTTTTTTTTTTTTTTTTTTTTTTTTTTTTTTTTTTTTTTTTTTTTTTTTTTTTTTTTTTTTTTTTTTTTTTTTTTTTCCACACACAAATAGGTACATTCTTTTTCATCTTACGTTAGACACCTTTAACGTTGTTTCAGCTGTGCCCTTAGCACGACAGAATGGGGGAGCAAAGTGCGTCAGGCGTGGCTGCACCTGTTTGGTCCCAACACTCGGGCGAGTTGGACCAGTGGATACGGACATTCAGACTTTTCCTAATCGGTACGAGTTATGATCGTCGGACTTTGAGCTTGCATGTGTGCCGTGGGGTGTAACTTTGTCGGACATTGTTTTCAAGCCAGCATATAAATAGTTGCTGCCATGGTGTACCTCAGCGCGGTGACCACGACACTGAGGATTGACAGAGGATGTACGTAGGTAGGATCTTGCTGCGAGAAGTCGCCCACAAGAGATGTTACTCGTCTTGGCTGCGGGTAAATCTCTCGGTCAGGGTTGAGTCTCAGCAGCACAAGTTTTCCATTCGCTCCCGAATTTTAACCAAGAGGTGTCATTTGATGGTACATTTAGCAAGCAATCCTTGAGTTTTGTTACTTTTCACCCATGCGTTTGGGGGCGGGCTGGTGAGAGCCAGAAAGGACTCTACACCTCTAGGGGCCGCCAGCTCCGAGATCCCCTGCCAACTCTGTTAATGCTCATTTGAGACATTATCCGTGGCGCACGACGGGGACGTGCAACAGGAGTCTTGCATGAGGTTCCGTAAAACCAGAACAGTGAAGGACTGGCGCCCGAGTGGGGTACGGAATATCTCCTTATACACATCACATCAGACTTAACTTCCCCTCATGCCTGTGACCGAAATCACCGCGCCACTGAACCTTATTTTACTTCATTCTTCTTCGCTTCCTTCAACTCATACACTAGTAACTCCATGCAGTCACCACAAATAACAACCAAACTATTTTCTGCTTCTTCTTAACGTTCACCAGCTGTAAACAGTTCTCACTGTTTATCCACTTCTGTTCTTGTTCCAGAATTTAGATTTTTTCATGCACATTTCTTTTACAGAAATGGCTTATTTGTGTGCAGAAAAATGTGTGCCTCTCAGGCAGATGCACTCCAACCTTCAAGAAAACACTCCTGATTTGTCAACTTTTTCAACATGCTTGTTAAGGGAGCAGTGGGTCTATTATTTACCCCCAAAATGGGGCTCCGGACCCAAACCAGGAAATAAAACTGTCGACAACACCAAATGATGTCCATACAGTTTATAGGCATTTTATATTGTAGAAGGTGCTGCCCTACTAACTGAGGCCACATATACAGAATACAGCTGAACTATGTTTTCATTCCTCCAGTGCAGAGCTGGTGCTGGTTTTGTTCAATGTAGTCTTTGAGTGTATCAGTCTAGGTTCTGGAGTCTCCTTTCAATCGTGTAGGCTGTAGAGTTCCAATTGAGCAGGTGCCTGACACTACCGCTGGTGACTGAAATAGTCCGATGCTAGAGTGAAAGTCTCTGTCACAGTTTCTTTCATCAGTCGGCAAGTCCTTTACAGAGCGTCGATCTCCTCACAGCATGCGTGAAAGTATTCCTTTCCCTAGCCAGCTCTCCAGCCCCATGTGCTTTGAATGCCAGTGCACCTTCAGTGTCCTGTATCCATCTTCGCCGAGGTCAACCCCTGCCTCGCTTTCCACAAACTGCACCTTCCATCACTGTCGTTTTTCCAAGCCACCATGACGTTGTAACAGTTTCTACAACTGTAAAGTGAGGCAGATCTTGCAGCAGGTGACTCCATTTTTATTTTTATTCTTCTACATCAAGAAAAGATATAAAACCGAACGAAAATTATATCAGCAAGCTTCACAATATAACATAAACAAAAATTTAACTTTGCAGCTGTGGAGCCTTTATCAGCACATACATAAATCAAACAATGTCACACAAATATACATAATCACTTAGACTAGTATCCTTAAGCAGGTAGGTTGATGTCTTGCCAGTAGACTGTTATTTCTTGGCCTCAGTAGGTTGGATTAGACTGTTCAAAAAGCATCAGTTCATTTTGCACATTTCTTCTCCAGAGATTTCTGTCAGCTGAAACTCTTTCCCATGTTTCTGTGACTGTGCCAAGGGTTTTCATATCCTGTTGATAGACATCCTTATTTTGCATTTAGGGTCCTCTGAGTATCCTCTTCTTCATGGCTAGTTCTCCATAAAGGACCCTTGTATGTTAGTGGTGCATACAATTCTAAACTCTTATCTTTTACAGACCAATCTGCCCATGATAGGTGATGGGGTTAGGATTACACCAGCCATCTTTACTTCCCAGGACTTTACCTGGTACCCATTTTAGGCTGGGTCAACCTGGAAATCAGGGTCATCTTTGAAATAAATCCGACTCAGTGAGGTTTTGAAACCATGACCTTTCAGACGGCCGGTGGAGCATCTTGCTGCTACACCACTGTGGCTGTCATCAGTATTAGCTATGGGACTACTTTTGACTAATATCAAGAAAAGATATAAAACCAAACGAAAAGTATATAAGCAAGCTTCACAATAGATAACAAATACAAACAAAACTTGAATGTTGCGGCTATTGAGCCTTCATCAGCACATACAAATGAAACAATACTGCACAGAAACACAAAATCACTTAGCTGGTATCTCGAGGCAGCCGGGTCGGTTGTTTCTCAGCAGAATGACTACACGTGTCGGCTGAGCGAATACCAGGGGCCATAACTGGGGGGTTGGAGATAAAACTGTGAGTTCAATCCCCTACTTTTGACTAAGTTGTAGTCGGTATTTTAGGTATATATCTAGTGAATACATTAATTCTTTCCATATCAAACTCCATATCTTGGTTTCAAGAGGTTGGGAGGGGAGGAGAGGTTAGATCCACTGCCTCCTGATATTCATTCATTCATTCAGTAGCATGTCCCTCGCGGAACCTCGCTGCCATAACAACCCTCCGGAAAACCTTCCTATCCTGAGCAAGATGTCCTGCGTCTGATACACCCATCTTGAGATCATCTGCCACATCCTGCACCCATCTTCTCCTTGGCCTTCCTCTTCCTCTCTTCCCAGGCATATACCCCTCCATTATTGTTCTCTCTAGACTTCCATGACGTTTCAAGTGACCAAATTATTTCAATTTTCTTTGTTTTATTGTCTTTACTAGCCAACCCTCTTCAATATTCAGCTCTTGAAGTATGGATGCATTTGTTCTTTTCTTTACCCAAGATATTCTTAGAACCTGTCTGTAATATTTATATTCAAATGCATTTATGCGCTGTTCCGCTTGTTTAGTAAGTGTCCAGGTCTCACAGGCGTATGTTGCAATGGGAAAGATGCATGCTCTTAAAAATCTGACCTTTGTAGTTCTATCTGTACAATTCCATAATTTATTCAGTTGTTTTAGTCTTTGAAGAGCAATTGATAGTCGCCGTTTAATTTCTGTCATTTCTCCTGATAAGCTTTTCATAAAAGGCAGATAATTAAGAGCTTTGTAAAGTAATGTAATGGGGGATGTGTTGGGTCAAAAGGTCCTTTCAAGGGCGAATGCTGAAGAAAGAAATTATCAGACAACACACATAATATTTTTTCATGGTTATTTCAAAGATTTATTTTTTTTAAATCGCCTATCACAGACAGATATGTTATTTTATCCATTTGTATCAGAATCATAGTCTATGAAATTTGTTTCTTTAAACTTTCCTTCTTGTGGCAATTGGAGAAGTGTTAGGAGAGTAGGCTGACCATGGAAAATATTGGTGCCTTGCTATGTAAAATCCCCATGTGGGTTCAGGGGTCACATTCAGGGGAAAACAAGAATAGACCCACTGCCTCCCCAACAAGCATGTCGTAGGAGGTTTCCTTCAGAGTCGGAGTGCATCTGCCTGAGAGGCAAGGAACCAACAGTTTGCATACAAAAAAGCAAGATCTGTACAACATGCATGTGCAAAGCTCAGGTCCTGGAACAAAACTGAAGTCCAGAAATGGACGAACAATCAGGTCTTTCTGCCGGGGTTTTACAGCCAGTGAACACAAACAACAAAAACAGCTATGTAAAATTATCAAAGACAGTAAGGGAACACTGCAGCCAACGTTCGTTGGGAAGACACAGTTTTCTTTTTCCCTCAGATATTTAACTATTCTTTTCCTTGGTGTTTCTGTTGAACTTTCAGACTACTTTTTTCCTGGGTATAAGACAATATGGGGAGTCGCCGTGGCAGAGCGGCTAGATGTGCGCCGCGGATCCGAAGGTCGTGGGTTCGCTCCCTGATGGAGCCGGACTTCTCTTCAAAAAATGACCTTGGCTCCCAGGTCGACCCAGCTTTGAGTGGGTACCGGGTGCAGTCCCGGAAAGTAAAGGCGGCCAGCGTAATCACCCATATTGTGCCACTGGTCTATAAAATATTGGTCTAGCCCTAAATGCCCTATGCGCCTGGAGGCGTGGAAAAGGGTCCTTTACCTTTTTTTTTTTTTTTTTTTTTTTTTTTTTTTTTTTTTTGACAATATGTTTTCTCCAATTCTTTCAAGTTTAAAATTGGGTGTCGTCTTATAGACAGAATATGTTTAAAATATTCATCTCCTAATTTAAGTTTTTAAAAAAAATAGGGGTCGCCTTATACATGTGGGCACATTACACATGGAAAAATATGGAATTAATTGCTTTTAAGCTGAGTTCCCTGAGGTAGAAAAAGCTAAAGTAACTACACAACAGTCAGCTACAAAGGTTTTAAAGAGACTGTGAAGGAAAAGAGAGTTGCTGAAAGAAATAAAAAAGAGACAAAATATTTTGGCTCTATTATAAAATCCATAACTTTTGAAAACTGTAATGGAAGAAAAAGAATTTGAAGATAAGTGAGTGAAAGGTACACAATGATACAAGTGGGAGGACAATATCAAGAGTTGAGTGTACAACTAAAAAAAAAGAGTGTGTTGGAGAGCTATTGCAGCCAAACCTTCATTGTGGAGCTGACACATGATTGATTGATTGATCAATTAATTTATTGATCAAATCAGTTGATTAATTGATTGAAAGTAACAACTGCTTGGGACTAAAGAGTTAAACTTGTTAACACATTGTACATTTCAGGTGCATCAGGTAACAGAGCAGACGTCGGTGGCTTCATAGATGATCGTATGAAAGTCGCAGATAACGACGATGGTGTCCCACCTTACGACAGTGTACGAGAATACACCTTCGAAGGGGGCACCAGTGACGCAGGCAGCCTTAGCTCACTGAACACTAGCAGCAGTGACCATGACCACGAATATGACTATCTCACCGACTGGGGGCCTAAGTTTACCAAACTGGCAACTATGTATGGGGCAGGAGAGATTGTAGAAGACTGACATCATTGAGAAGCTCTCGAGTTTTATACAACTGTTTGCAAGTTACAGATTTCGTCATTTGGAGAAGTGTTAATTTATGTTGAATGTGAAGAAAAAGTGTTATTTTATATGATTATGCAGAAGGATGTTGGAATTTTCAGCTCACTTACTGAACATAATGCTACACAATATTGGAGCATTTATAATTAGAAAGTGTTATTTTGTGTTGATTGTGAAGAAAAAATGCTATTTTATATGATTATGCAGAAGAACGTTTAATGTCAGTCGAAGTACAGTATCATTTCAGATTTCAACATTACAATGTTGAATTTTGTTATGCTCACTAACAGTGTTGGTTGAAACCTTTACTGTTAAAAAAAAAAAAGTGTTGTTTTTTTGTTGATTGTGAAGAAGTTATTTTCTACGATTGTTTAGAAGAACATTTCATTTCAATCTGATATACAATACCATCAAGTTTCAATATTGGGATCTTGGACTTTCAGCCCACTAACTGAACATAACCAAGTAAAGTAAAGTAAAGTAAAGTAAAGTAAAGGACCCTTTTCTACGCCTTTAGGCGTATAGGGCATATAGGGCTAGACCTATATTTTAATAGACCAATCGGCACAAGATGGGTGATGTGGTCAGCATAACGCCGGCCGCCTTTACTTCCCAGGACTGCACCCAGTACCCACTCAAGGCTGGGTCCACCTGGGAGCCCTAACTGAACATGATTTTATATAATATTGGAACTTTATTATATAATCATTGGTTGTGTATGTTAGATTTGTTGATGATTTGTTCAATCTAATTGTGCAGCTGCAGATTTTACCTTTAGACAATATCTTATCACTTTTGTTTAACTTTTGTATCTTTCATAGCCACAGAATTTTCATATTGCCCTGATGTTAAGTGGAGGTATTATCAGATGTGCTGTTTTCATAAATACTGGTGCAGTTACATCTATAGAGCTCAAGTGCATTCAGTATGCAAATTAGTCAAGCAGATGAGAAGACTTCATATACTGTCATTAGTTGCCATGGAAATAGCAGCCATGTAGGATTTTACAATTTTTAAAATGCTTTTTATTAATTTTTTTTAAGTTTTGGTTTTTGACAATTTATCCTATTATCTTAAAATACTTTTCTCTGATTATTCTTGTGTTTTTAAAATTTTTACCGATTACTAAGTTCTTGAACAATTTAAGTAGAATAAATAACCCAGCCTTCATCCTGTTAACAGACAGAACTTGTTTGTGGTCTTTATACCTAGTCCTCAATCCGTGCTTGGTTAAAAAAAATGTCTTTCTTTCTTTTGTCCTTTTTTTTTTCTGCTTTCTGTGCAAGGTGTTACAGGTTAACAGATGATCGCTTTCCAAGCTAGGGCATGCTCAGCTACTCATGGTGTTGTGGTGTCTGAGGATATCAGTTACTCCTTCAGTCCACCTTCTTTTAGGTCATCCCCTACCTCTTAGTGTTTCTACTTTCATGTTGTAAAAAGCTCTTGTTGCTGGCATCATCGGATTAAAATGGCGGGTAAGATCTTGCATCCTGTTAGATATTTTTTTCATTTGATGGATTTTCTGATTTCATAAACATCCTCTGGAGCAGTTGGGAGGTGAATATTTCAATCCGCTGCTGTTTTTCTGGACCTGTCGCAGGTTCATCCTTAAAGTAACACTGCTTTTAATAACCATCATATTAAAAGTATTTTATTTCGGTGTCTACTGACACAAAAGGGCAGCAGCATTAACCTGACAGTAAAAACAAGATTCACATGAGGGAAGCAAATAATTTTGAAGTTTTTAAATGTCACCCCAAATTCTTCTTTGCAGACACAGTCAGACTAATTTGATTAATGAAAATTGTGTAACTGTATAAACTAATATCGTTGACATTATACCAAGGTCACCTAAATGTATTTTTGAGCTTTTTCACCTAGTTCTGTTTGCAGGGCTGTTATTTGTCACTCTACAATATGCCAAAGACACACCTATGAATTCCTACCCAAATAGGTCAAAATAAAGTACAGTGAAACCTCATTAACACAAACTTGTTTAAGATGAACACTTGGTTAACATAAAGAATTTTGGTTCCACCAGGGATGTGTTAGTTTTAGTCCGAGGTTGGCACACATTTTTTTTTTTTTCAACTTGAACTCTTGATTTTTTGGCCTCTGGAATTTGTATTGGCTTATTCAGGGCCATAAGGTTTAATGGGAGATGTGTGAAGTGAAGAAATACTGTGATGACAAAATTAATTACATTCAGCATGACAATACTCACAGTGGTAGTGACTCTTTGGAGAAGCCAGATTTCTTCACTGGGTTCTGACCAAATATAGAAAATAAGAGAACACATTAGGCTGTGGAGTGGAATCAAAGAATAAAGTCATTTACACACCAGGTGTTCTTGGGACTGAGAGTTAATGAGGTTTTACTGTATTACTTTTTATACAGCTACACAATTTTAATGTTGCCATTCAGTGTTCATATGCGATTTTCTCGGACAAGAATTTAGCATTATGGTGATATTGGTATAATGCCAACAAATCTGGATGAAAATTTATCATATCTCCATCTTCATACCTTGTTATTGTCACGATTCAGCCAGTTACATTATACGACCAAATAAATCACCTTTTTCCGAGCTACAGCACATTCGTAAATTGACTTTCCACTAGTTATATGTTATTGACAAAAATGCAACATGTTTGCATTACGTTTATTATGACCATCTCACACATTTATAAAATGTTTTATACTCTGAAATTGCTGTATGCGTCTTGTAGTTCTGTTAATAAGACTTTGCACAAAGGTTTTCACTGATTTCATTGAATGCCTCTAGTCATGTATTTATTGTTGTAAAGTGATATTTTGTATATGCATGTATTTATTACAAAAAGAATATGTTATGTAAGTTTCAATATGTGTGGACTCTGAATTATTGGACATGTATATGCAGCGACTTATTACACACAGTATGTTTTATATGCTGGAATTTATGTGGGTTCTGAATAAATGGACATATGCATGCTGTGAATAATTGCAAAGAGTATGTTTCTTAGGTTGAAATATGTGTGTCATGAATAGTTGAACACATGTATGTTGTGAATTATTGCAAATGTATTTGATAGTTGCAAGCTTGAAGTGGAAATAATTGAAAAGTAGTTGGTATCTTTGAATGCAGTGTCTGACTTGCAATTGATTGGGATGTGCTGAATTATTAAAATCTGCAGTATAATGATTAAAACGTTGTCTGTGAACGGTTATTGGGTATGTTAGCTGTTAAATCATTTGGATATGTAAGATATCAACAGTTAATGACTGGTATGTCAGAGATTAGATGTAAGAAATCATTGATTGAGATGTAAGATATCATTGATTGAGATGTAAGATATCATTGATTGAGATATGTAAGATATCATTGATTGAGATATGTAAGATATCAACAGTTGATGACTGGTATGTCAGAGATTAGATTTAAGATATCATTGATTGAGATATGTAAGATATCATTGATTGAGATGTAAGATATGATTGAGATATGTAAGATATCATTGATTGAGATATGTAAGATATCAACAGTTGATGACTGGTATGTCAGAGATTAGATTTAAGATATTGATTGAGATGTAAGATATCATTGATTGAGATGTAAGATATCATTGATTGAGATATGTAAGATATCATTGATTGAGATATGTAAGATATCAACAGTTGATGACTGGTATGTCAGAGATTAGATGTAAGATATCATTGATTGAGATGTAAGATATCAATGATTGAGATATGTAAGATATCATTGATTGAGATGTGTAAGATATCATTGATTAAGATGTAAGATATCATTGATCGAGAAGTCCAAGAAGAGTAATTATATTAGCTGTAAATCATTCAGGTATGAAAGATAATTATGATTGAAGTGTCTGATGTGTGAATGATTGTGTGAGATGTCAGTTATTGAGATATAGAAAATGTTAATGATTGAGAAGTCTGAGATGGATTGATTGTGTGATTAGCTTGAAGTCACTGATATATGTAAGATGTCAGAGATTAAGAAATCTGAGATGTGAGTAATTGCGTTATATTAACTATAAATCATTTAAATTTGTAATTTATTAATGACTGAGGAGTCTGAGATATGAATAATTGCATTATATTAACTACAAATCTTTCAAATTTGTAAGTTATCAATGATGGAAAAGTCTGAGATATGAGTAATTATGTGATATTAACTATAAATCATTGAAATTTGTAAGGTACCAATGATTGAGGAGTCTGAAATGTGAGTAATTGTGTAATGTATAAATTGTTGAAATTTATATGATATCAGTGATTGATAAGACTGAGATTTCAGTAATTGTGTGATGTCAACTATAAATCTTTTAAATTTGTAAGTTATCTGTCATTGAGAAGTCTAAAACTTGAGTATTTGTGTGATATTAATGATTGAGAAGTCCGAGATGTGAATAATTGTATGAGATATGAAGTATAGGTAAAATATCATCATCGAGTTACATAAGATACATAAATGAATACAAAGTTGTATGTTAATGTTAGCTTTCTGGTTACATTTGAAGACACTTTCCTTTGACTTCTTGAAAGAGACCAAAAACTATGATAATCCAAGGGAACAGAAATTCAAGGGAACATTTTAAATAACTCTGTTCATGTGTTAATTGTGCATCATCATCATAATCATTATGACCACAACGTATGTGTGTGCCATCATGCAGTCATACCTAAATTGACTGAACAGCAGAATAAATACTTTGCTCAAGTAAAAATGCTGTTTGCAAGCTAAGATTCATGGCAAGACAAGACAAACCTCTACTCAGCTGGGACAGCAGGATACAGCAAAGTAATACTTAATGTAGCCGTGGAGTGTCCTTTATTTTAACTTTTACATGAGATTGACCCAGCTTTAAATTGGAAAATAACATTGGAAGTAAAGGTGGTAAACTGGTCTTGCCAGTCAGGCTCACCATCGACATAGAATCAACTCACAGGGTGCCTGCACTACAGTGTACATTGTCTGATTGACTTACAGGCTATGCGAATTACAACCATCTGAACTTATGACTGACCACAAGAAACCAGTAAATAGAAATATTAAAGACAGAAAGAAAACTACATTGGTAGGGTTAGAATGTTCCTTGATGCGTAGAGTGAAGCTGGGTCTAAATTTATACATTCATAGATTGCATTTTTTTTTTTTTCATATTTGTAACCCTTTTGAATGAAAATATGCGTCTTGTAGTTCTGTTAATAAGACTTTGCACAAAGGTTTTCACTGATTTCATTGAATGCCTCTAGTCATGTATTTATTGTTGTAAAGTGATATTTTGTATATGCATGTATTTATTACAAAAAGAATATGTTATGTAAGTTTCAATATGTGTGGACTCTGAATTATTGGACATGTATATGCAGCGACTTATTACACACAGTATGTTTTATATGCTGGAATTTATGTGGGTTCTGAATAAATGGACATATGCATGCTGTGAATAATTGCAAAGAGTATGTTTCTTAGGTTGAAAATATGTGTGTCATGAATAGTTGAACACATGTATGTTGTGAATTATTGCAAATGTATTTGATAGTTGCAAGCTTGAAGTGGAAATAATTGAAAAGTAGTTGGTATCTTTGAATGCAGTGTCTGACTTGCAATTGATTGGGATGTGCTGAATTATTAAAATCTGCAGTATAATGATTAAAACGTTGTCTGTGAACGGTTATTGGGTATGTTAGCTGTTAAATCATTTGGATATGTAAGATATCAACAGTTAATGACTGGTATGTCAGAGATTAGATGTAAGAAATCATTGATTGAGATGTAAGATATCATTGATTGAGATGTAAGATATCATTGATTGAGATATGTAAGATATCATTGATTGAGATATGTAAGATATCAACAGTTGATGACTGGTATGTCAGAGATTAGATTTAAGATATCATTGATTGAGATATGTAAGATATCATTGATTGAGATGTAAGATATTGATTGAGATATGTAAGATATCATTGATTGAGATATGTAAGATATCAACAGTTGATGACTGGTATGTCAGAGATTAGATTTAAGATATTGATTGAGATGTAAGATATCATTGATTGAGATGTAAGATATCATTGATTGAGATATGTAAGATATCATTGATTGAGATATGTAAGATATCAACAGTTGATGACTGGTATGTCAGAGATTAGATGTAAGATATCATTGATTGAGATGTAAGATATCAATGATTGAGATATGTAAGATATCATTGATTGAGATGTGTAAGATATCATTGATTAAGATGTAAGATATCATTGATCGAGAAGTCCAAGAAGAGTAATTATATTAGCTGTAAATCATTCAGGTATGAAAGATAATTATGATTGAAGTGTCTGATGTGTGAATGATTGTGTGAGATGTCAGTTATTGAGATATAGAAAATGTTAATGATTGAGAAGTCTGAGATGGATTGATTGTGTGATTAGCTTGAAGTCACTGATATATGTAAGATGTCAGAGATTAAGAAATCTGAGATGTGAGTAATTGCGTTATATTAACTATAAATCATTTAAATTTGTAATTTATTAATGACTGAGGAGTCTGAGATATGAATAATTGCATTATATTAACTACAAATCTTTCAAATTTGTAAGTTATCAATGATGGAAAAGTCTGAGATATGAGTAATTATGTGATATTAACTATAAATCATTGAAATTTGTAAGGTACCAATGATTGAGGAGTCTGAAATGTGAGTAATTGTGTAATGTATAAATTGTTGAAATTTATATGATATCAGTGATTGATAAGACTGAGATTTCAGTAATTGTGTGATGTCAACTATAAATCTTTTAAATTTGTAAGTTATCTGTCATTGAGAAGTCTAAAACTTGAGTATTTGTGTGATATTAATGATTGAGAAGTCCGAGATGTGAATAATTGTATGAGATATGAAGTATAGGTAAAATATCATCATCGAGTTACATAAGATACATAAATGAATACAAAGTTGTATGTTAATGTTAGCTTTCTGGTTACATTTGAAGACACTTTCCTTTGACTTCTTGAAAGAGACCAAAAACTATGATAATCCAAGGGAACAGAAATTCAAGGGAACATTTTAAATAACTCTGTTCATGTGTTAATTGTGCATCATCATCATAATCATTATGACCACAACGTATGTGTGTGCCATCATGCAGTCATACCTAAATTGACTGAACAGCAGAATAAATACTTTGCTCAAGTAAAAATGCTGTTTGCAAGCTAAGATTCATGGCAAGACAAGACAAACCTCTACTCAGCTGGGACAGCAGGATACAGCAAAGTAATACTTAATGTAGCCGTGGAGTGTCCTTTATTTTAACTTTTACATGAGATTGACCCAGCTTTAAATTGGAAAATAACATTGGAAGTAAAGGTGGTAAACTGGTCTTGCCAGTCAGGCTCACCATCGACATAGAATCAACTCACAGGGTGCCTGCACTACAGTGTACATTGTCTGATTGACTTACAGGCTATGCGAATTACAACCATCTGAACTTATGACTGACCACAAGAAACCAGTAAATAGAAATATTAAAGACAGAAAGAAAACTACATTGGTAGGGTTAGAATGTTCCTTGATGCGTAGAGTGAAGCTGGGTCTAAATTTATACATTCATAGATTGCATTTTTTTTTTTTTTCATATTTGTAACCCTTTTGAATGAAAATAGAGTTGAAAATAAAAATTTGACCTACGACCAGTTCAGCTTATAACCTGTTAGTCGGAATGGAATTCAGTCGTAAGTCAAGGAGACCCCTTAATACTAGAGAAGACAACATCCAAAAGAGAATTGGTGAGAAAGAGAGGAAGTAAAAGAATTGATGAGAAAGATAGAGAGAATTGGTGAGAGAGACAGAATTGGTGAGAGAGACAGAATAGGTGAGAGAGACAGAATTGGTGAGAGAGACAGAATTGGTGAGAGAGACAGAATTGGTGAGAAACACAGAATTGGTGAGAAAGACAGAATTGGTGAGAGAGACACAGAGAGAATTGGTGAGAGAGACAGAGAGAATTGGTGAGAGACACAGAGAGAATTGGTGAGAGACACAGAGAGAATTGGTGAGAGACACAGAGAGAATTGGTGAGAGAGAATTTGTAAGAGAGATGGAGGATTGGTGAGAGAGGCAGAAAGAATTGATGAGAGAGACAGAGAATTGGTGAGAAAGGGAGAGAATTGGTGAGATAAAGGGAGGGAGAGAATTGGTGAGAGAGAGAAAGAGAGGGAGAGAATTGGTGAGATAGCGAGAAAATTGGTGTGAGAGAATAGGTGAGAAAGAGAGGAAGAAAATTGGTGAGAGAGAAACAGGGGAAAAGAACTAGTGAGAGAGAGAAGTGGTTAGAGAGACACAGAATTGGTGAGAGAGGGAGGGAGAGAATTTGTGAGAGAAAGGGAGGGAGAGAATTTGTGAGAGAAAGAGAGGGAGAGAATTGGTGAAAGAGAGATAGAGAGAGAGAAAATTGGTGTGAGAGACAGGGAGAGAATTGGTAAGAGACAGGGAGATAATTGGTGAAAGATAAGGAGACACCTGGTGATGGAGAGAATTGGTGAGAGAGACAAAATTATTGGGGTCTGTTTCTAAGGCGTTGCAAACGTGCTTCATAATTCTGTAGTATCAGCTTTGATCCAGCAGTGAGCGATTTGGAGGCAGATCGGCTTACATTGGTTTCAACAGTAGTACAAAGAGCCCGCTGTTCAGGAAGCAGGAGCAAACTACTGAATGTAAAATTACCCAGTTCAATCACAGGCAGTCAGCAAACAAATAGAAATGCTGGGCCCGATTCTGCAACGTCTTTGAAAGGATGCGCAACTTACATTTTTTACATTACAGATTATTTATAATGGAATCTTAAATACCCAGACGTATATGATATGGTTTATGTCATACATCGTACATCTTATATCAGTCCGGTAAATGCAAGAGCTCATAGCCCTCTGCAGTCATCTGTCTTCTTCTTCTTCTTCTGTTGTCGTCTCACTGAAACCTGGTTGTAGCCGAGTGTCGTGGTTTTGTCGTCTCACTGTTACCAGGTTGAAGCCCAGTGTCATGGTTTTGTCATCTCACTGTTACCAGGTTGTAGCCCAGTGTCATGGTTTTGTCATCTCACTGATACCAGGTTGAAGCCCAGTGTCGTGGTTTTGTCATCTCACTGTTACCAGGTTGTAGCCCAGTGTCATGGTTTTGTCATCTCACTGATACCAGGTTGTAGCCCAGTGTCATGGTTTTGTCATCTCACTGAGACCAGGAAGTAGCCCAGTGTCATGGTTTTGTCATCTCACTGATACCAGGTTGTAGCCCAGTGTCATGGTTTTGTCATCTCACTGATACCAGGTTGTAGCTCAGTGTCGTGGTTTTGTCATCTCACTGATACCAGGTTGTAGCCCAGTGTCGTGGTTTTGTCATCTCACTGATACCAGGTTGTAGCCCAGTGTCATGGTTTTGTCATCTCACTGATACCAGGTTGTAGCCCAGTGTTGTGGTTTTGTCATCTCACTGATACCAGGTTGTATCCCAGTGTCATGGTTTTGTCATCTCACTGATACCAGGTTGTAGCCCAGTGTCATGGTTTTGTCATCTCACTGATACCAGGTTTGAGCCCAGTGTCGTGGTTTTCTGTATTTGTCTTGCCCTTCTCGGAAGGTTTGAGTGATGGAATTGTTCAACTTGTTGCAGGTTTCTGCTACACCATGTATACCTCTCTTTCTTGGTCTGCCTCTCGCCTTCCTCCCAGATGTTCTACTGTAAAAGGTCTCATATGCAGTCTGGTCTGGCTGCATTCTTACTAGGTGGCTGAACCATTTCATTCTTTTCTATCAGTATAATCCTCTCTCGTCTAGTGTTGTTAGTGACCTTGCGGAGACAGCGCATCTGTCAGTAAACTGAAAATAATTATTATTAAAATGACTAGTTATAATTAGTCATATTCAGTTGGGGGTTGAGGTACATAATTGTATTTTCCATGTATTGATAATAAGTATAAGTTCCTCTGGTAAAATAAAGGACCCTTTTAAATGCCTAAAGTATTTTCAGGATCCTCACCGGTGAAACGGAGTTCGTGCACTGAGCTGAGATTTCTGAGACTCAGGCTTGAGTAAGAACTAGAACGGAGCACTTTTAGGTTACACCCGTGTGCCATGATGTTGATCCGTTGTATAAACCACAAACGTGAAGGACCCTTCTTCATACCAGCATCCCATCAGGCATGTGACGCTGGACTCACTTTTTGTATTGACTGACTGGCAGTTGGCAGGCGGTTGTTGTATCCTACCAGTTGTTGTTACTTCTCAGAAAATTCAGCAGGTACCCAGCATGCTGAGAAAGTTGAAGACAGGGATGCTTCGAGCAGAGTGGCAAGCTTCACTGGGAAGGTCAGGGGTAGTCAGCAAACTGTGGATCTTTCCTCCAGGCTATGCTAGCATATTGGGTAATGAACAGGCAGACAGATTGGCTGGATCTGCACCACTGGGTGGGATTGGCTGGATCTGCACCACTGGGTGGTGAACTGATACATGACAAGGCAGATGTGATCAAGGCCCTTTGGGAACATGCAATAGAATCAGTAAAGAAACGAGATTATTATAGCCTGAGGAGAATGAGACACCTGGGTGTAATCAGAGGGTCTTGCTGGCTCACTACACTCTGAGGAAAGGCAAGACGGACATATAACCAGATTGTGACCGGTAGCATCAGTATTGGAACTGCGTTGGCTGCTGAAGATGAAGACAGAGCACGCATGGGAATGCCCTGAGTGCTGTGATGTCAGTTTTTGACTCCTCAACTCAGCGGATACCCATTTAAGGTTAGGTTGACCTGAGAACCAAACAGACATCACCGATCATGCAAATAGTAAATAGAAAACACAACATGTAGGTCAGCTTTCTAACAAATACACCAATACAGCTGTCTGTCTCTATTGTCAGTTTTACCACTTTTTAGGGGAACCTTGAACCTGACAATTTAGGGCCACCTGGCTAGTGCTGTTGCCATGGACTGTGCAGGTTAGGATGTTTAATTTACAAATACAACACACACACACACACACACACACACACACACACACAAGATAATTTTGCTGTGATAAGCTTTCATCAGCATACAGTAAAAATTACAGTAACACAGAGCTAAGATCACAGTGGCACTAAAGTTTTGGACATCAGTTAACTAATAACATTTCCATATTTATGCTGTATTGTGATTTTTTTCTGATAAAGGCTTTTCACTGCAATATCCTCTCCCCCCTCCTCCCCTCCCTCTCTCTCTCTCTCTCTCTCTCTCTCTCTCTCTCTCTCTCTCTCTCTCTCTCTCTCTCTCTCTCTCTATCTCTCTCTCTCTCTCTCTCTCTCTCTCTCTCTCTATTTTAAATTTATATTTCTTTTTAGCTGACCTACATTTCCTTCTCCCAGTTGTTTGCATTTTCACAGTTTTGCCACAGTTAAACTCGTGTTTAGTAAACAGCCCACATGCCCTCGTGTTTAGTAAACAGCCCGCATGCCCTCGTGTTTAGTAAACAGCCCGCATGCCCTTGTGTTTAGTAAACAGCCCGAATGCCCTCATGTTTAGTAAACAGCCCGCATGCCAGACTACAGACTATCGGCTCCCAAAGAGAGTATTTTGTGGCAGGCTCCAGCAAGGGAAAAGGTCCCAGGGAGGACATACAAAGCGCTATGAGGACACTTTCAAAACTGCAGTCGAATTGTCTGGCATCAACATAGCAACATGGGAGGCTGCTGCACAGAACCATTACGGATGGCATACATCCCTCAGGCATGGTGCATCAGCCTGCCAGGTAGCGAATTTTGCAAAGGGCAGAGAAACGGAGGCAGACTAAAAAGAACCAAATCACTAATCCCACACTTACTGGGGCTTCCACCTGCTGTCCTCGCTGCTCAAGAACTTTCCAGGCTCATTTTGGACTAATCCGCCACCTTCGTACTCATAATCATTGATCATTACTACTTTGGATGAAAGTGGTCTTCGTCGCTCATGATGGACAAGCAACAACACAGTAAACTTAAGAGAAAAACGAACCAAAGTATTGTCAGTTATGCTTTATTTTCTGTAATTGTTTCTGGTTCCTACTTTTTGTTTGTTGAGTTGAAGTGAAGTGTATCTGGATTTACAAAACTGTTGGCAATACATTTACAGAGTGATTAATTTGTTACACATTTCCGGCCCCTAACTTTTGTTTTGAGCAGAAGTCTTCTTCTTCTTCTTCGCGTTCACCAGCTGTAAACTCTGGCGGAAGGTTCTGGTTGCTCGTCTACTACTGAACTGCAGTCCTGCTCCAGAACCTGAGTGTTGCGTGTGCATCAGTTTTACAGATTGTTGACTGTTGGTTCCTTGCCTCTCCGGCAGACGCACTCCGTCTTCAAAGGAAGCTCCCCAATTAGTTGACTCTTACAACATGCTTTTGGGGAGGCAGTGGGTCTATTCTTGTTTTCCCCACAATGGGGCCCCGGAACCCACACAGGGGAGAGCAGAAGTATATCTGGATTTGCAAACCTGTTGGCCATACAGGCAGAGCAGAATTATGTTGTTACCTAAATTCTAACATGTTTGTACAGTATACTAATTTTTATTAACCTAACAATGATATCTGTATTTGGCATATTTGCACAGCAGAATTGTTTTATTTAACCCCACCTTGACATATTCATACAGCATAATTATTTTCACCTAACTCTTTCAGTCCATTATAATTTTTAAGCATAAGCTTAACTATTTGAGTCCCAGGGGATTTAGCATCACAGGCCCAGATGGTAGTAAAGAAAGTAATAAAATCGGCGCATCATGCGTTCATTGAGCTTCTAGGTAGGAACCTATGAACGTATGATGCGTTTCTGGGACTCAAAGAGTTAACTGGCAAACAAAAATTCTTGAAAAAAATTATTCAAGAATTGTATTCAGCAAGGCTAAACACACACTGGTTGACTCTCACTACTGTTTGTTTTACCACTTTTTAGGGCAGTGTAGACAGGGCGCCATGAGCCTGAGGATTTAGGGCTACCTGGCTAGTGCTGTCGCCACAGACTGTGCAGGTTAGGATGTTTCATTTTGCCCCCGACAAAAAAAACTCCATCGCCTTACTGGAGGTCGAACTCGGGTCTCCTGCATGAGAGCCTGCCGTTGTAACCGCTCATCTAGCCGCTCTTCTACACTGGAAGTAGCCAGTGTAAAAGCCAGATTTCTTTAGAGTGTTGTGACCAGAACTGAAAAGTTGAGAACACATTATGCGGTAGTTGGGGTTTAAACAAAAGAACATTGATGCATCATGCATTTCTTCGGATTAGAAGAGTTAATTTTACTTTGGCCAATGCATATTACAGAATTATCCCTTCAACTCAACTTTGACATATTATTAGCCGCATTGTATTTTACTAAACCAGTCAGATTTCAGACCTTAGTTTGACGTAATCGTACACAGTATTGTTTTTTTAACTCAGTTTATAAACAGTCATACAGCATAATGTTTTGTTTTTGTATTCAGTTTGGCATAATAATAATAATACACATAATTGCTTTGTTAATGCAACTTTTAATTGATACTACAGCAAAAATTGTGTTGTTAATGCAACTTTTACAAAATAATACAGTAGAATGTATTTTGTTTGTCATTTAGTTTGACATAAACATATATAAGAATGATTTATTAAATCACCCTCTTCTTAATACAGCAGAATTGTTTTGCTAAGACAACTTTTACACAATCATACAGCAGAATTGTTATTTTTATTGTTTCACAAAATCATTATAGCAGAATTATTTTTGTGAACTATGGTTTGACATAATTATTCTGCAAGTATGTTATGGTTTTTTTTTTTTTTTTTTGGGATCGTGTATCATTCTGCAGGAGAGTCGTTTTAATCACTTTTATTTGACCTAATTCTCATTAAAAACTATTTTAAAACCCTAGCTTGACATATCCATACAACAGAGTACTTTTTGTTAACTATGTTTTGACCTGTCCATGCATTAGAATCATTTTGTTAACTCTGCTTTGACCTTACCTCACACGTTGCCTGATGAAAGAGAGCATAACTGTTCCTCATATTTCAAAGGACTGGTTTTTTTTCCACTTTTTCAGTTCGTCTGCTTCAGCAATTTTGCTGTGGGTATGTAAATTATTTTTTTGTTTCGCGGTTGGTCTCTTTTTTCTCTCATTATGTTGTGGTTTTCAAATTCTTTGTTAAGAGAACGCAAAGAGCTGTTCAGATATTATTGTTTTCTGCTTTACAATGTCTTCTTTTCTCCCCTTTTGGTTGAAAGAAGTAAAATGTTGCATGTTGTGTTTTTTTTTATTTTTAGTTTTTTTTTTATTGGACATTTTATTTTATTTTATTGGACATTTTTATTTTATTTTAGCTTTGATTGTAATAAAGTTGTTATTCTTTTACATTGCTAGGATATGTCAGTACTTGTAACCTGTTTGTTTAAAAATGAATGTTACCCATACAGTTTTGACTTAGATGTACCACAAATGCTACTGGAATGTCTAAATTTAATTCACTCATGATACCTGTTCTGTACGAGTTACCTTATTCTGTGCCAAGCAGTTTTTTAATATGTGTGCCATATGGCGTTGGTAGTAATGTCTACCCACAACCTTCTGTTTCGTGTACTTTCAATCAAATCTGACACAGATTATCCCTCTTCATTACTATTTTTATCTGTGCAGGATATTCTCATCATTTGTTTATAAAACCACATCTCTGCAGCTTCCAGATAAGTTTTCATTAATGTACTAACTCTCCATGATTCACTTTCATATATCAATATAGTATTTATTTAGCTTTTAAAAATTCTCTTTCTTGCCTCAGTTGACAAAGAAAGATTGCCTAAAATGTTCCTAATTTTGTAAAATGCTACCTTTGCTTGAGCTATTCGACACTTAACTTCCTTAATACATCTTCCATCTGATGTTATCAGGGTAACCAAGTGCTTAAACATATCAACTTACTTGAGGTTTGTCCCATTTACTTTGTTGTTGCATTTTGGAGGGTCAGTTTTTTTTTTAATTACCATGTTTTCCTGCTGTTTAAACTAAGACCCTTCTTTTCACTTTCCGTTACAATTATATCTATCATTTCTTGCAGTACAATTATGTCTATCATTTCTTGCAAAACAGTTATATCTATCATTTCTTGCAGTACAATTATATCCATCATTTCTTGCAGTACAATTATATCTATCATTTCTTGCAGTACAATTATATCTATCATTTCTTGCAGCTGTGTTTCATTTTCAACAATCAAAAATATATTGTAAGCATATCGCAGGTTGTTAACCGTATGCCCACCAACCAATATTCCTGGCTTACCATATAGATCTAATTATTATTTCACTGTAAAAATTTAATAAATCAGGTTATAGTACATATCCCTATCTAACACCTTTATTGATATTTTGAAAAATTCCAACTTGGTTGTCAACGGTGGACTACAAGAAACATTTTCTTAACTCTCTTGTGTATGAGGCAACTGATAATTAAATAATGGACTATGAGAAACATTTTCTTCATTCATTCTATACCAAGCATTTTATCATATACTGAATAGTTGACAGTGTGAAATTTTGTGTTCACTTGTTTTGTACCAAGCAGCTTACCATATATTGAACAGTTGACTATGAGACAGATTTTCTTCACTCATTCTATATCAAATGTTTCATCAATTTATGAATAGTGGACTGTGAGAAGTATTTTCTTCACTCATTCTATACCAAATGTTTCATCATTTAATGAATAGTGGATTGTGAGAAATATGTTCTTCACTCATGCTATACCAAATGTTTCATTATATAATGAATAGTGGACTGAGAAGTATTTTCTTCACTCATTCTATACTAAATGTTTATCATATAATGAATAGTGGACTATGAGAAGATTTTCTTCACTCATTCTATACCAAATTTTTTATCTGTAATGATCAGTGACTACAAGGAATATTTTTTGCACTCGTTCAATATAAAATGTTGTATCATATAATAAATAGTGAACCATGAGAAACATTTTCTTCACTCATACAGTGACATACATTTTATCATGTAATGAATACTGCTTTGTGAGAAACATTCTTTTCATTCATTTTATACCAAGCACATTTTTATGTGTTGAAATAGTAAACACTCAAATGCTGTCTCCTGTTTGTCTTAGGCCTTTTGTCCACAGACACTGTACCCTGCCCTCATTGTCCTAGACTCTTCTGGGGCACGTATTGGACTTATATGTCAGCTCACAAACATTCAACTGCAGTTTCATGGTGGATGAAAGAAAGAGTGGTCCTCATCACTTGTGATGGACGAACGAACGAACAAACCTGTTTGTGATCTGTGCTGGGATGGATGCATAGTAAATGTTGATTGCTGAAGAAGAATAACGGAGGATTCTCAAAAACATTTTTTACTTATTCTGTACCAAGTAACTTATTATATCAGTATTCATGGCATAAATTATTTCTGTGGCACAGCAGCCTTCTTTTTATTTCTCTATGAGCATTTTCTGGTGGTATTCTTCATGTAGAATAGGATGATATTCTTCATGTAAAATAGGATGATATTTTTCATGTAGAATAGAATGATATTCTTCATGTAGAATAGGATGATATTCTTCATGTAGAATAGGATGATATTCTTCATGTAGAATAGGATGATATTCTTCATGTATAATAGAACGATATTCTTATGTAGAATAGAATTATATTCTTCATGTAGAATAGGATTATATTCTTCATGTAGAATAGGATGATATTCTTTATGTAGAATAGGATGATATTCTTCATGTAGAATAGGATGATATTCTTCATGTAGAATAGGATGATATTCTTCATGTAGAATAGGATTATATTCTTCATGTATAATAGGATGATATTCTTTATGTAGAATAGAATGATATTCTTCATGTAGAATAGGATGATTTTCTTCATGTAGAATAGAATGATATTCTTCATGTAGAATAGGATGATATTCTTCATGTAGAATAGAATGATATTCTTTATGTAGAATAGGATGATTTTCTTCATGTAGAATAGAATGATATTCTTCATGTAGAATAGAATGATATTCTTCATGTAGAATAGAATGATATTCTTCATGTAGAATAGAATTATATTCTTCATGTAGAATAGGACGATATTCTTCATGTAGAATAGGGTGATATTTTTCATGTAGAATAGAATGATATTCTTCATGTAGAATAGGATGATATTCTTCATGTAGAATAGGATGATATTCTTCATGTAAAATAGAATGATATTCTTCATGTAGAATAGGATGATGTTCTTCATGTAGAATAGGATGATATTCTTTATGAAGAATATGATGATATTTTTCATGTAGAATATGGTGGTATACTTCATGTAGAGTAAGACGATATTCATTATGTTGAATTGGATGATATTCTTCATGAAGAATAGGATGATATTCTTCATGCCGATTAGGATATTATTACTGATGTAGAATAGGATGAAGAAACAACTTTTGTTCTGTACTTAATTTTCAGGAACTGCTGTGAAACAAATGTGTAAAAAGTACTGTATGTGAGAGATCTGTATAGACGTGTATGATAATGCAGTTGCTTGCATATATTTATTTTTTATTATTTTATGCCTAACATATTAATTGTTTACATTTCCTTTATCTCTAACAGTGGTCATGATTCTGAGCATTAACGTAATATTTATCACTTCAATAAAAGGATTATGTTTTTTCAATAAAAGGATTATGTTTTTATGAGGTTTCTCAAAGTAGCATTTTCCCTGTATTGGGAAGGGAAAAATTTTCTGTAGCAAATCCATCTAAAGCTGCTCAACTTGGTATAGTTATAATAATTTTAAGACATTGAAGCTGTCTTCACCCTCCCATTTGAGATTCTTGATGTAGTTAAATGATATCACGACTCTGAAGATATCTTTATTCTTTAATTTAAGTCTCTTGGTATTTTTATAATCATCTCAAGACATTGAAGCTGTCTTCACTCTCCCGTTTGAGATTCTTGATGTAGTTAAATGATATCACGACTCTGAAGATATTTTTATTCTTTAATTTAAGTCTCTTGGTATTGTTGTAATCATCTCAAGACACTGAAGCTGTCTTCACTCTCCAGTTTGAGATTCTTGATGTAGTTAAATGATATCACGACTCTGAAGATATTTTTATTCTTTAATTTAAGTCTCTTGGTATTGTTGTAATCATCTCAAGACACTGAAGCTGTCTTCACTCTTCACTTTGAGATTCTTGATATTTTTATAATCATTTCAAGACACTGAAGCTGTCTTCACTCTTCGGTTTGAGATTCTAGATATTGTTTTCATTATATAAAGATAGTGAAGATGTCATCACTCTCTAGTTCAGGGTTTCTCAAGGCAGGATATAGCCAGTGTGAAATATCACATATTCATTATTTTTTAAAGAGGCTAAATAAACAGTGGCCACTGGGCGAGCCAGATTTCTTTAGTATGTTCTGACCAAATGTAGCAAGTAAGAAAAAACTGTGTGAGGGTGGGGGTACAAGAAGGTGAGCCAGAATATATCCATTGCTTCATTCTTTAGAAGTGAAACATGCATCTGAATCCACGTGTCTGTTCTCTCTGTGGGGGTTCCAAGGGGAGGTGGAGATCTGCCTCTTGACAAGCTTGCCATAAAAGGTGACTAGGCAGCCAATTAAGGGTTTGCTTAAATTGGATTTTGTTTACAGTCTTGCTGTAAACCACAACATAATGTGCCAACTACCCTTTTAAGGGTGAATTGAAAAAAAAAGAAGGAAAATAAGTTGGTTCTTCCCTTTTTTTTTTTTTTTTTTGCCACAGCTCTCAATTTTTATCCTCTAATTCTGTTCACAATCTCAGATGGAAACACACAAGAGGAGTTAACAAAAAAGTAAAGTAAATGTTTCCATGTCCCTAGAATTGGGTATTTGGTTAGTACCATGTTTTTAATAGAACATTAGACACAAAGTAATTTTTTTTTTTTTTACAATCTCAGATAGAAGTTTAAAAAAAAGAGGAGTTGAAAAAATGCAGGATATTTTTCCGTGTCCCTAGAATTGGGTATATTGTAAGTCCCATTTTTTTTTTTAATGGAAGATTCGACACAGAATTTTGTTTTCTACGATCTCAGATGGAAGTATAAAGATTAGTTGACATATAAGTTAAGGACATTTATCCTCATTGTGAGAATTGAATATATTTTAGTCCCATGTTTATATAGACTATTTGACACTCTCTGTTTAATGTGGTTAAATTGATGCTGGTCGACTTTGCTTTCCTGTTGAAAGTATAACAGTTATTTATTTTAACTTGTTCACCTCTTTCAGTCCCAGAAGGTTGGCACTGTAACACTGCCTGTCCCACAGTTTGTGAACATTAGAAAACAGTCTTTGAGTCTAAGGAAGTTGAAATATTTAATGTTGAATTAAGAATCAACATCATAGCACTCAGGACACCTCAATAAGAGCTCTGTGCCCACCGTCAGCAGCATGAGTTCTAATTCCCATGGTACCAGTAACTGTCTGTATATCCATTTTGCCCTTCCCTTGAGTGTTGAGCATTTAACTAATGAAACTAAAGAACAGAATTGGTTGAATCAGTAAATGGATTTCAACGGGTCCTCATTACTGAAGAATTTAAGAGAATGCGCTGAGAAATGTATGCCACGTATTGAGCAGTCAACAAAGCGGTACTGAAATAGTTAAAATGTATAATATTTAGGTGTCAAAAAAGAGTGCTAACTGATCTACAGAAATGTAGGTCATCCCCATATACCAAGTGTGCTCGGGTAGATTTCACAGTCTCGATGTACCAGGGTTCAACATTCTTCATCAGTCAGAAGTCCTTTACAGAACATTTCTTTCTTCATGGCACGCCTGAATGTATCCCTTTCCATGGCCAGCTCTCCAGCCCCGTGCCGTTTCAATACCATTGCATCTTCTATGTCCTCTATCCATCTTCCTGGAGGTCAACCCCTGCCTCGCCATCCACAAACTACACCCTCCATCACCGTTTGGTATTGGCTGTAAGCAGTTTGGTATAACAGATCACTTTGTGTTGATTTTGACCCTGGTTAGGCAAACTACAGAGCATAAAGTTCCCCAATAAAACCAGACAGCTTCCCCTGCATGCCTCAACTGGTTTGCTGTCTGATGATGATAGCATACTATCATCTTCATCTTTTCTTTCTTCCTTGTTAATTCTTTCACTACCTAATTACTCATGTGTGTATGTTAGTTTCAACTGAACGGACATGGTCTATTTTTCTTAACTGCACATGCCCCACCCAGGTATTGCACTAACTCACTCTGCCCCAGTTGTTACACTTTGGCTTCTTCTGTCTGGTAGTAACTTCTTCTTGGCATTCCCCGGATGTAAACTTTCTGGTTGTTCGTCCATCTTTGGACTTTGTTTTCTTCCAGAACTTGAGCTTCGCAAGCAGATTCATGTTACATAGCTGGGTTATTTGTATGCAGACTGTTGGTTTGTTGCCTCTCATGCAGATTGTGACTTAGAAGGAAACACCCCTAATTAGTTGTTTTACTACATGCTTGTTAGATGAGACAAGGGACCTATTCTCCCCCCCCCCCCCCCCCCCCCCCCCCTCCCCCCCGCCACCAATAATATGGTCTATTTGTTTGCGATATCATGAAGAAAGCATGCAATCATCCATAATGCCTTTTTCTTTTAATAAGTACAAAACTGCAGCACAAAGGTCTCAAAAAGAGGACACAAGTTTGATCATTTCTTGTTTTCATTGCATGATTGGAACCCATCCATGACTGTTTGTTGGAATGAACATGACTCTGAAGGTTTATACAACAGTATTCCATTGATAATTGTTATTTTATGTTGTATGTTTTCCTCTTAGACAATTTAACAATAAAACTGTTAGTAACAAGAAGGTACTTTGTCGGATTCTTTATCCTGTTTGTGCATGGGCTATGCAAAATGTTTTCTGGGAGTCAGCTGGTCTATTCTTGTTTTTCCAACAATAGGGTCCCATAGTAGTAGTAGTAAATTTTACCCCACTAGGACATTTCACAAGCGATAAACACCCGATGACACAAAGTGCCTCCATGCGAATGAGGATTACCAGCGGAGAGGTCCCGGAAACAGCGTTCAGCCATTAGGCCTTATTTATAAATAACAAAAAATTGCATCCCACAGAAGGATGAGCTTAACATTAAGGGGACCCAGAAGAATATATAAGCACTGAATGGCCAGAACCATGTCAGGATACAATAAGTATTGGTCCCCCTGTGGGTTTCGGGGCCCTGTTGTAGGGAAAACAAGAATAGACCCACTGCCTACCCAAGTCATTTCGTAAAAGTTGACTAACTGGGATCTTCCTTCGAAGTCGGAGTGCATCTGCCTGAGAGGCAAGGAACCAGTAGTTTGCATACAAATGAGTCAGATATGTAAAATGGATGCACATGCAACACTCAGGTTCTGGAAAAGGGCTGCAGTCCAAAGTTGGATGAACAACCAGAACCTTCTGCCAGAGTTTACAGATGTTGAACGCGATGAAGAAGAAGAATTAGTATTGGCTGGAGAAAGTTACTTTGATATGCATGCACATACTGGTCCATGTTAATCATTTTAAATCAATGAAGTACTTCACACTAGTAAAAATCTAGTCTAGAAAAATAAAAGGGGGGGGGGGGTGCATATTAGAGCATTTTTCTACACCTTAGATAATTTGAGTGTACAGTACTGCCAAACTGCCAATTATTGCCTTTATTATACCACTTTTGCGGTGTAGGCAGGGGGGTCTTTGAGCCTGAGGATCTCCGGCCGCATGGCTAGTGCTGTCGCCATGACTGTGCAGGGAAGGATTTTGTTTTGCCCCTGACGGAAAAAAATCCCCAGCCTTACCTAGGATTCGAACCTGTGTCTCCCGCTTGAGAGCCTAGCACTCTAACTGTTCGGCCAGCCGCTCCTCGTGTACTAACCACACGTTTTTGGTGATCAGTGGACACATGATTTAATAATGTTCAGGTCATACCTGTTGCCCAGACTTCCTGAACCTGTCCTGGTACTCATATGTTACATCGACGTAATGTTGAATGATTAATTGACATCACAGCGCTTGGTACACTCCCATAAGTGCTTAGTCCCCCATCTTCAGCAACAAGCAAAGAGTTCCAATTGCGATGGTACCAGTATATCCGTCTCATCATTCCCATGATTGTTGAGCGTTGGCCAAATCCTCTGGTAACTCCTCGCAGCACCATTCTCCTTAGACCATAATGATCTATCTGCGCCTCCGCACTGTTCACTCGCTTTAAAAGAACTCTCACAATTTTTAACTTGTCATACATCAGTTCATAACCAAATGGTGAAGAGCCAACCAGTCTATCTACCTGCTCATTTCCCAACACACTGGCACATCCTGGAAAAAATAACACAAGGATGCTATCTAGCTGGAACCTCTGAAGTGGTACATCGACATAATAGAACAGGTAAATGTATATAATATCTGAATGGGAACTTGAGACATGAATACCAACCAGGTCGGCATGCAAGTGTACTGGCCACAGCTACTTCATCCTCATGTTTAGCAAACTTCCATATGTATTTAGTGCGTGCACATATTTCTAAATTGTTTCAGGTCTAATTGTTTGCTCACCAGTTTTTCAAATAAGACAATGAGAGACATTTCATTTGATTTTTACTGGCACAGGAATTGAGCAAGCATGGGGGTGACCCGACTGCAGCAAAGTTGAGTTGAGTTGAAAGAATTGACATGACTGCATTCGGGGCATTCCTATGCATGCGTTTAATGTGTAAGAACAGAATAGTGAGAACCAGTTAGATGTGTGAGTACTGAATGGTGAGAAAATGTTTGATATGTAATCACACAATGATGAGAACCACTCTGATATGCAAGTACTGAATGTTGAGAACTACCTGGATATACATGCACTTAATGATGAGAACCACTTGGATAGACAAGTACTGAATGATGAGAACCACTTGGATATACAAGCACTGAATGATGAGAACCACTTGGATATACAAGCACTGAATGATTAGAACCACTTGAGTATACAAGTACTGAATGATGAGTACCACTTGGATATTCAAGCACTGAATGATGAGAACCACTTGGATATACAAGTACTGAATACTGAGAACCACTTGGATATACAAGCACTGAATGATGAGAACCACTTGGATATACAAGCACTGAATGATTAGAACCACTTGAATATACAAGTACTGAATGATGAGAACCACTTGGATAAACAAGCACTGAAGGATTAGAACCATTTGGATATACAAGCACTGAATGATGAGAACCCCTAGGATATACAAGCACTGAATGATGAGAACCACTTGGATATACAAGCACTGAATGATTAGAACCACTTGAGTATACAAGTACTGAATGATGAGTACCACTTGGATATTCAAGCACTGAATGATGAGAACCACTTGGATATACAAGTACTGAATACTGAGAACCACTTGGATATACAAGCACTGAATGATGAGAACCACTTGGATATACAAGCACTGAATGATGAGAACCACTTGGATATACAAGCACTGAATGATGAGAACCACTTGGATATGCAAGCACTGAATTATGACAACCACTTGGATATAAAAGCACTGAATATTAAAAACCACTTGGATATACAAGCACTGAATGATGAGAAACACTTGGATATACAAGTACTGAATAATGAGAACCACTTGGATATACAAGCACTGAAGGATTAGAACCATTTGAGTATACAAGCACTGAATGATGAGAAACACTTGGATATACAAGTACTGAATAATGAGAACCACTTGGATATACAAGCACTGAAGGATTAGAACCATTTTAGTATACAAGCACTGAATGATGAGAACCACTTGGATATACAAGTACTGAATATTGAGAACCACTTGGATATACAAGCACTGAATGATGAGATCCACTTCGATATACAAGCACTGAATGATTAGAACCACTTGGATATACAAGCACTGAATATAGAGAACCACTTGGATATACAAGTACTGAATATTGAGAACAACTTGGATATACAAGCACCGAATGATGAGAACCACTTGGATATACAAGCACTGAAGGATTAGAACTGCTTGGATATACAAGCACTGAATGATGAGAACCACTTGGATATACAAGCACCGAATGATGAGAACCACTTGGATATACAAGCACCGAATGATGAGAACCACTTGGATATACAAGCACTGAATGATGAGAACCACTTGGATATACAAGCACCGAATGATGAGAATCACTTGGATATACAAGTACTGAATATTGAGAACCACTTGGATATACAAGCACTGAATGATTAGAACCACTTGGATATACAAGTACTGAATATTGAGAAACACTTGGATATACAAGTACTGAATATTGAGAATTACTTAAATATACTAGGCGTCGCCGTGGCGTTGGCGTCTAGACGCCCGCCTGCGGATTGGAAGGTAGTGGGTTTGCGTCCTAACGGAGCTGTTTTTTTCCCCATAAATGACCTTGACTCCCAGACTTCAGTTAGTACCAGGTGCAGTCCTGGAAAGTAAAGATACAATTGCAGTTTATTTACTTTTAAGATGTTTTAAATATTTTTCTTATATATATATATATATATATATATATATATATATATATATATATATATATATATATATATATATATTTGCGCGTGTGTGTGTATGTATGTATGAATATACGACATATATGTTATGTGCTGATAAGAAATAGAATAGGACAGGCAAAAACTGCATTTTATAAAATGAAAAACATCTTGTGCAATATATTCTTGTCATTGAGAGAAAAAGAATTCTTGCTTGCTACATACATCCAGTTTTAATATATGGCTGTGAATCTTGGACAATCGGTAGGCAGGCCAAACAATTTCTGGAGGCCTCGGAGATGTGGTTTTACTGAAGAATGCTTAGAATACCTTGGACAGCCAAAAAGAGCAACCAAGAGGTTTTGGCGGGAGCCCGAAGACAACTTTTCACAGACATCAGAAGGAGACAGTCATCATTTTTCGGCCATGTTATGAGAAGAGGGAAAATAGAACATGCTGTGACCACTGGAAAGATATGTGGAAGGAGAAATAGGGGAAGACAACGAGAGAAGATGCTTGACAGTCTTGTTGCATGGCATGGAGGTGTGTCGGCACACGAACTGATACATGCTGCAGGAGATCGCAGATTATGGAGAGGCATGATCGCCCACGCCAGTCGGCAAGGCACCTGATGATGATGATGATGATGATGTAATGTGCACTATGAGTGTTCCCGAGCAACTGTATGTGTGATACAGTCAAAATTAAAATACAAAGAATGCCGAGAAGATTATTGGCCCTATCAGATAGAAAAACTCGAGATACTAGACCATACAATGTATATACCAAAAGGGGAGAGGGATGTAGAGGCCCAAAATGGACCACAAAAAAAATGGAACGATAGCATCGTAGGACCTCTTCAACAGTATAGAGTGTTTGTGGCGACCAGAAGAGAAAACTCCAGAATCGTGTCGAACGCGACAGACGAGTTAGTGAAGAATAATAATAAGCAAAAAAAGGTTGTTGCGTATCCTTTACAGGACGTTGCAGAACCAACCCTAACAGCCCCTGGCTGTTGTGTGGTTTCTCTAGGCAAATTACGTCCAGTAGTTTGCCATTGCTTTCTGGACGGTCGGCTTTCTTGATACCACTGTCGAAACCAACTGAATATAAAATCGTTCCTTGGAGATTTACAACTTTCTAGGACATCCGCCCCATGTTTACTTATTCAGAAAATTAAGAGGTTGTGGCAGCTGGGCCGGCTACCACATCCTCCCCTCGAAAAACTCTTTCTTACAAAATATGCGGCAACAAAGACGATCGTTGAATTTGATCGAATATTTTTTACTTCTGGTTCAAACGATGGTGAAATGTTACTACAATATACTTGACAATTCAAGACTGCCTCCTTCTTTGGTTTGTATTCAAACAAACCTATATCTTTGTTCAAAAGTTCAAGTAAGGCAGATTTAAAGTGAAATTTCGATTGCGTAACTAATTTGGAAAAGCAAGTTCACAGCTCTATAGAAAAATGTATTGGTACATTAGTAGGTTATCTCCCTTAGTCTTCTGTTTCTGCTGCTTCAACTCCTACAGCTATTTTATTGAAGTGTTGGGAGGGGCAGAGGTGGGGGTTTGCGTGTGAGGTGCTATTTCTAACGCGCTATATACATTGTTTTCTTAGTTTCCTTAAGGCTGCCCTTGATACCATTATTCCATATTTTGTGTGGTCTTCATCAGAAAGAGACAGTCATCATTTTTTGGTCATGTTATTTGAAGAGGGAAATTGTAATATGTTGTAACCGCTGGAAAGATCTGTGGAAAGAGACCCAGGGGGAAGACAGCTTGAGAAGATTCTTGAGTCTTTTGTCATGGCATGGAGGGATGTCATCACATGAACTGATACACGCAGCTGCGGTCGCAGATTGTGGAGAGGGATGATCGCCTACGCCAGTCGGCAAGGCACTTAATGGTGATGATGATGATGATGATGATGATGATGATGATGATGATGTGGTCTTCTGCTTGCTCTGTGCCCGCTGTATTTCTTCAGCGTGGCTCTGAATGGAGTTTCGCACCAGGGCCTTTTCATCAAATAGAAAAAATTATCGCATCTTTTTGTTGTTTTTAAACATATTTCAGGCCTAGTCTTTGTCTAATTTATTAAGGCGTGGAAAAGGGACCTTTTCACTTACTTGGAAATGCAAGCCCTTTTTCTTGGCGATCACCAGCTGTAAACTCAGGCGGAATGTTTTGGTTGTTTGCCCACTTCTACACTTTAGTCTTGTTCCAGTTCCAGAACCTGAGTGTTGCGTGCAAATCGGTTTTACAGATCTGACTTATCATCAAACAGATTGCTGATTTCTTGCTTCTCAGGCAGATGCACTCCGACTCTGAAGGAAGCACACAGTTAGTCGCCTCTTACGACATGTTTTCTGGGAGTCAACAGGTCTATTCTTGCCCCCCCCCCCCCCTTACCCACAATGGGGCCCCAGAAGCCACACCCGGAGTATATTAGCACTGAATGGTGAGAACCATGTTATCCAAGTCGTCTCCTTGTAGGTTGCAATTTTTCGTTATTTGAAGCCCCACCTCGGCTTTTGCCAGGGACCCTGAATAAAGCTATGCAACAATTGTGGCCATAACGGCTGAAAGGGGTTATTGGGACCTCTCAACGGGTGATCCTCATCCGTATAGTGGCACTTTGTGTCACCGGGTGTTTATCGCTTGTGTGATGTCCTGGTTGGGTACAACAACCAAGCAAACAAAACCAGGTCGGGATACAATAAGTATTGGCTGGTGAGAATTTCTTTGATATGCATGCAAATACTAAAATCATTGAAGTATACTGCTCAGCATTCTAACTGTTCGGCCAGCCGCTCCTCGTGTACAGTACTTTCCACACGTTTTTGATGATCAGTGGACACACGATTTAAAAATCCCTTGGCAATTTGAAATCGAAAAGAGTAGCCTAATGGCGCTACCCGGGCAACAGTTTTGAGTTAAAAATACACCCAAATGATTTCATGATCCTCGCCGGTGCAACGGAGTTTGTGCACTGCACTTAGATTCTATAGACTCAAGCTTGATTTAGAAGTAGAGCGGAGCATTATGGGTTACATCAGTGTGCCATGATGTTGAAGCGTAGAATGAACATAAACATGAGGATGAAGTAGCTGTGGCTAGTACACTTGCATGCCGACCAGGTATTCATGTTCTGAAGTTCCCATTCAGTTATTACAAACATTTACCTGGTCTATTATGTCAATGTATCACTTCAGAGGTCCCGGGTAGATTGCATCCTTTGGATATTCTCTCCATTATGCCGGTTTGTTGGGAAATGAGCAGGCAGGCAGACTGGCTGGCTCTACACCACTTGGTGGTGAACTGATGTAGAACAAATTAGATATCGAGAGAGTTCTTTTGGTGCGAGTGAACAGTGCAGATAAATCATTAGAGTCTAAGGAGAATGGCGCTGCGAGGAGTTACCAGGGGATCTGGCCGACGCTCAACAATCAGGAAAATGATGAGACAGATATACAATCAGATGGTTACTGGTACCATTGGAATTGGAACTCTTCGCTTGCTGCTGAAGATGGGGACTGAGAACTCATGGGAGTGTCCCTAGTGCTGTGTTGTCGATTCCTAATTCCACATTCAACATTACGTTGATGTAACAGGACATGTTCAGGAAGTTTAGGCAACATGTATAACCTTGGCATAATTAAATCGTGTGCTCTAGAGCAAGGCTCGCAGTCAAGGTCATTTTAGAAAAAAGTCAGGCTTCGCCAGGGAGCGAACTCACGACCTTCCGATCCGCACGCGAGCGTCTAGCTACTACGCCACGGCGACTCCCTATTACTTAGCTATACACGCACTGAATTATGACAAAAAGTTGAGCAATTAAAGTCATTTTGAAAGAGGCGGGAGCCCGAAGACAACTTATCACAGACATCAGAAGGATACAGTCATCATTTTTCAGCTATGCTATGAGAAGAGGGAAAATAGAACATGTTGTGACCACTAGAAAGATCTGTGGAAGGAGGGATAGAGGAAGACAACGAGAGAAGACTCTTGACAGTCTTGTTGCATGTCGGTGTGTCGGCAAACGAACTGATACATGATGCAGGAGATCGCAGATTGTGGAGAGGCATGATCGCCCACGCCAGTCGGCAAGGCACCTGATGACTATTATGATTGGGCGGCGAAAGGAGGTTGCTCAAGGGATCTGAACCTCTAGGTTTCGGCACTTATGCTAGCGAGGGACAATCTGCCTTTTCCTTAAGCGTGGGCAACGAAGTGTCGTATACGACTCGATCGTAGGTATCCTAAATTAACTACATGTTCTGAAATCTTTTCTTGACGGCAAAAACAAAACTGTATTTTTTTTTTTTCTCTCTCCAGGAAATCAAAGTAATGTTTCCCAGTTGTGATTTTGAACAAAGAAGACACAAACAATAAATTGCACAATTTATTGGCTGTCAGTAGCTGTAGTATGCACCTGACGAGATACAGCGAAATATGTCGGGTAATAAATTGTGCAATCTATTGTTTGTGTCTTCCTTGTTCAAATCTGGCTTTATTTGATCTGCTGTTCTTCCTGACCAATAGCCTCCTAACCTCTGCCCTTTCTAAAAGTTCTTGTTGTTAAAAGCAAATTTCTTCAAGATGAAGAAGAAGAAGAAGGAAGAGGAGGAGGATGACAAGAAGGAAGAGGAGGAGAAGAAGAAGAAGAAGAAGAAGAAGAAGAAGAAGAAGAAGAAGAAGAAGAAGAAGAAGAAGAAGAAGAAGAAGAAGAAGAAGAAGAAGAAGAAGAAGAAGAAGAAGAAGAAGAAGAAGAAGAAGAAGAAGAAAAAGAAGAAGAAAATTAAGAAGAAGAAGAAAATTAAGAAGAAGAAGAAGAAGAAGAAGAAGAAGAAGAAGAAGAAGAAGAAGAAGAAGAAGAAGAAGAAGAAGAAGAAGAAGAAGAAGAAGAAGAAGAAGAAGAAGAAGAAGAAGAAGAAGAAGAAGAAGAAGAAAATTAAGAAGAAAATTAAGAAGAAGAAGAAAATTAAGAAGAAGAAGAAGAAGAAGAAGAAGAAGAAGAAGAAGAAGAAGAAGAAGAAAGAAGAAGAAGAAGAAGAAGAAGAAGAAGAAGAAGAAGAAGAAGAAGAAGAAGAAGAAGAAGAAGAAGAAGAAGAAGAAGAAGAAGAAAATTAAGAAGAAGAAGAAAAAAATAAGAAGAAGAAGAAGAAGAAGAAGAAGAAGAAGAAGAAGAAGAAGAAGAAGAAGAAGAAGAAGAAGAAGAAGAAGAAGAAGAAGAAGAAGAAGAAGAAGAAGAAGAAGAAGAAGAAGAAGAAGAAAAGAAAGAAGAAGAAGAAAATTAAAGAAGAAGAAGAAGAAGAAGAAGAAGAAGAAGAAGAAGAAGAAGAAGAAGAAGAAGAAGAAGAAGAAGAAGAAGAAGAAGAAGAAGAAAAGAAGAAGAAGAAGAAGAAGAAGAAGAAGAAGAAGAAGAAGAAGAAGAAGAAGAAGAAGAAGAAGAAGAAGAAGAAGAAGAAGAAGAAGAAGAAGAAAATTAAGAAGAAAATTAAGAAGAAGAAGAAAATTAAGAAGAAGAAGAAGAAGAAGAAGAAGAAGAAGAAGAAGAAGAAGAAGAAGAAGAAGAAGAAGAAGAAGAAGAAGAAGAAGAAGAAGAAGAAGAAGAAGAAGAAGAAGAAGAAGAAGAAGAAGAAGAAGAACAAGAACAAGAACAAGAAAAAGAAGAAGAAGAAGAATGAGGAGGAGGAGGAGGACGAGGAAGAATTGAAAATTGCCTTGATATTGTTTGAGTAAGGGTGCAATAAAGTTGTTTCTATAATTTTATTCATTATATTGCAAAATGTACCAAAATAACACTGGCGCATAAATTAAATAAACCAGTTCGCAGTTTACGTTTGCAGACAGATTTCAATTCAGAGTAGCAGAACTTGACATTATACAAAACCGGAAGTGACATCATTTTACACTTGTCAAGGTACTACTTTTGATGTAAATCTATTCGCATAACAATTGACGAGTCTATAATAATTTTTACAATATAGACTGTTGTTAAGCAGTTTCGCTTCCTAATTTGTATTACTTTCCAGATTGCTACTGATGCAATTGATGGCGTAAACTGTGGATAATGCTTAATGAACTATATGTCCTTTGCGGAAAAGCAGTACTACGAGTGAGACGCCATTTTAGGACCTGTAGGGCCGAGACGGATAGGGCAGAATCATCACACACATATATTGCTTTGGGATCTAATAGGGGCGCTGAGCCGGATATCTGGTATATTCAATGATTAAATTTCTCTTGTTCGTGCTTTAAACAACTAGCAATCGGTGTTTGGAAAGTGCCGTTTGTGGAAAAGATCAAGAATAAAATAGCAGACAGAAGTAGGCTGTTTTTGTTAATTGATCTTATCTTGTCAGTGACAGTAATTTGGTGTTGTATACGTGCCGTGTTGTGTGACTCAGGGTGGCATCATATGTTGGTGACAGGCCAGCCAGTACGGGTCTAGGAGAAACAGATTTTACCAACACCTACTGCAATGCCCTTCAGTTTGATAAATGGGCGTTGGTTAGTTATATGCTACTAAGTCTTAAAGAAAAGAGTTGGACGGATTTTTTTTTCGTTTGTCATTGTTTGTGTTAATTTACTATTGCGGTTGGATTTTAATAATTGATTGTGAATTCTGAATTGTGTTGTCACTTAAAATTAAAAGTGTAGTACTTTGTCACAGAGGTGTGAAATGATTACAGTAAACTAGGTCTTAATTGTAGGGGAAATATCAGTTAACATACAGTTTGAATATTATTATAATTAAGATGAGAAGATAAAGATAGTGCTGAAAACAAAGTTACCATTAGACTTAGAAATTATCTGGTTACAGAATTAAATGAATTTCATTTACTTGCATTTGTTTAGTAATTACATAGTTTAATTGATCACTGCAGCTGCCTTTAAAAAATATAATAACCCACTCTTTTCCTGCAATAAAAGCTCTCTCTTCCTGTGATACAGGCTCTCTCTCTTCTCTCAATAATTTTTTATTTCATATGTTTAAATGTCTAGGAAGCCTTGGAATATAACATAATTTTACATTAATCTTATTGCCACTTTGTACAAATAAGATATGTTTGAAAGTTCACAAATAAGGCAGCACTAATGGGTGTGTAGAGTGTATTAAAGTCTCTTAATTAAAACTGAAAATAAAGAGGTCTGCTGTGTTTTTATTTTATACTAGACATGGATATAAAGTTAGAAGTTAAAATGTCATGGAGATAGTTATATGCTAGACCAAGATTCTGACACAGTTGATAAACCTAATGGTTGCAGTATCTAAAGGTGAGAGGATCAACTTAATTGCACTGAGTATTATTCTCACAAGGCTCAGTTTCTCTCAGAAGAACAACTGTCTTGTCACTAACATTTTTGTATAAATCACACAATTCTATGAATGCACCAGGGATATCTAATACACCTGCAATCATGAAAACTAGGACAGAGTAAAATAACAAACCCTTAACTTCTAAAATGCAAAGGAAATGGCTTTACCGCTTCTCCATGGGGAGACCTTCTTAGTCAATTTCAATTGAAGCATGACATGCTAGATGTCAAGTCTCATTGGGAGTTAGTCAAAAGTGCGTAGGCACAAATAGATCATTGTGATCTGAAGAAGAAATCATTGTGATCCGAAAAGAAATTGTGATCTGAAGAGAAATCATTGTGATCTGAAGAGAAATCATTGTGATCTGAAGAGAAATCATTGTGATCTGAAGAAGAAATCATTGTGATCCGAAAAGTAATTGTGTTCTGAAGAAGAAATCTTTGTAATCTGAAGAAGAAATCTTTGTAATCTGAAGAAGAAATCTTTGTGATCTGAAGAAGAAATCTTTGTAATCTGAAGAAGAAATCTTTGTGATCTGAAGAGAAATCATTGTGCTCTGAAGAGAAATCATTGTGCTCTGAAGAGAATGATACAGCAGACCAGTCAGGAGAAGGGCACAATGGTCATACAATCAGACTCTGAAACTGGTATCATTGGAACTGGAACTCTACACTGGCTGCTAAAAGTGGTAACAGAACTTGTGGTATGTTCTGAATGCTATGATGTAAATTATCAGCTCAGCCCAGGAAATAAACAGGCGGACAGATTGGATGGCTGTGCACATCTTGGTGGAATAATAATGCGTGATAAGGCAGGCGTGGTTAGGGCCTTGTGGGAGAGTGTACAATTTTGAGGACCAAATGTCTGATAAGAGTGATGGGGGAGGGAAGGGTCTGGTCGATATTCGATGTTTAAGGAAAGGCAAGACGGACCTATAATCAGAATGCTGTTGGCACCATTGGTATTGGAACTCTGCGCTGGCTGCTGAAGATGGGGAATGATGGTTTATGGGAATGCCCCGAGTACTGTGATGATGGTTCTTGAATCAACTTAACTTCTCTACTCAGCTCACTTTCTTGCAAAATGCAGAAACCTGTAAAATAATCTACATTGGCGTGTGACTAAGTCAGGGGTGACAGCACTTGAGAGAACTAAGATATATGAATGGCAGAAAGACAGCCTTCCTTGTTTTTGTTATTGTGTGTGTGGGGGTTGCAACAAGTTTTTGCTGTTGACTGTAGTAAACCTTTGAATTTTCCTCCATATGTAGACTAAAAAGATATAGTTCCCTTGCCTTGGTACTTCAGTTGAGTGTGTGGTGCAAGTTAGGGTGCAAATTTCATATGGAATGCTTCTAGACTGACCAGCATGGTTTGTGTTGTGAAGTGCAGATTCAGAAGTTGACGAGTGGCCTGTTGCCAGAGAACTGGTGCAATTAATTGTGAATTCAACTTCTGATCTATTGTAACTAGGGCTGTACCGAATATTCGCTTCGTATTCGCTTCGGGGCCGAATAGTGGACCTAATGACTATTCAGTATTCGGCTGAATAGTTGCGGTCGGGCCGAATACGAATAGTAGTTACCTTACACCCGCTTCTGCATACATGGCCTTAATACTGACAACATGGAACGATTGGTTTTGTTGAAAGCTGATGCAGCTTTCATGCATTAACTAAGCTGTCAGTGACAATTTCCAAGTTTAGTTACTTGTTATAATACTTAGGATTCTTTCATTCCTAGTTATTAGTTACCATAGACTGACTGAAGGATGCAGAACATTAAATGTTTTTAAATTTTTACTATTCCCTACGAATACTAACTAGACATGGAAAGAATATAAACTCCGGTCACATCTAAGTCGATAATATGAAAATAAAACGAACGGAAACATATAAGTGCTTGGGTGCAAACTTTAACTGCTCCAACATGCCTAGAGAAGAAATACAATGTAGAAATAAAGTATACTATGCCTTCAACATCTGCTAAAGTCAAAGTGTCCGTCTCGCAAACACCAAGATCAAAATATATAAAACGTTGATAAGACCAGTTGTTTTATTTAGCTCTGAAACTTGAAGTAGAAATAAAAGAGATAAGGCCTTATTACAGGTTTTCGAAAACAGTCTTACGACAAATCTTTGGACCCATCAAAGATGCAAACAGCGGGGAATGGAGAGTGAGAAGCAACAACGTAACACATAATCTGTTTAAATCACCATTGATCACTGGCATCATGAGAGCTAACAGACTAAAATGATTGGGGCATATTGAAAAAATGTCAGATGTCAGGGAAGTAAAACTGTATACACCTGAGAGAGGAATAGGCGTAGACCACAAGGCAGACAAAAAAGAAGATCGAGAGATAATGTCCAGCCAGACCTGCAAACAACTAGTGTCACAAATTGTGAAGAGAAGGCCAGCCAGAGAGATGAATGGAGACGAGTGATATCTGCAGCCTTAAACTTAAGGGCTCGGAATGCTAAAGAAGAAGATGACTATTCTGTGCTACTTTATGTGAAGTAAAAGTTCAGCGTACATTTGACATTATGAATGCGTTTTTTTTTTTTTTAGATATATTTTATACACTATTCGTATTTGGTCGAATAGTTGGTTCCGTTATTCGTATTCGGCCGAATAGTTGGTCTCCTGTTTTACAACATGTCTAGTGAAAGGGGGGGGGGGATGGAGCATACTTAACTGCCCCCTAGAAAGTGGGTCTCTTGTTTTACAACATGTCTAGTGGAAAGGGGGGGGGGGGCATACCTAACTGCCGCCTAGAAAGTAGGTCTCATGTTTTACAACATGTCTAGTGAAAAGGGGGGGGGGGGGGGGGAGCATACCTAACTGCCCCCTAAAAAGTAGGTCTCATGTTTTACAACATTTCTAGTGGAGGAGGGAGGGGGATCGTAGCATTTAAACTGAAATGATGCCAAAAAATTCTTAGGAATACTTTGGACCAAGAAGAAGAAGAAATGCTGACATCCTAAACAATCTGAGCATCAAACTTTGGGTATTTTGGCCATGTTAAAGGTCATAGTGGACTGCCAAGAACAGTGAGGGAAGGTGCAGTTTCGGGAAAACAAGGCAGAGCAACATCTCAATGAAGGTGGATACAATACATTAAAGGTGTAACGTCTAGGAAAGCACACAGAGCTGGAAAATTGACTAGAGAAAGAGACTTTCAGGCATGCTGTGACGATAGCGACATTTTCCAAAGGATCTGTGGATTTGGAATGCTTACCATGTCAAACGAGTCAGCTGACAAAAGATAGAATGAAGCCATGTGGTTAATTCTGGAATGTACAAGAGATACCACAGTAGTATGTATGCGATATATACTTGCACTGTCTACTATTGCAGATAGGTTCAAAGTTCTGCAGGCAAAGTACAGTAGCTGCAGACAAGAAGCATCTTCTGCATGAAGCCCTGGGTAGAGCTAAGGGCGACAGACTGAAAAGAGGAAGGCCTTGGATGGCACAAGCTGAAGACACAATTGGACATGTGTGCAGGCTTGATAAATTTGAGCGAAGAGAGGAGTGGGCCAAGATTTCGCAACAAGTATCAAACTTGTTTAGGGTTCTAATCACTTTAGGTCCTGAGTGCAGGGACTGGCCAACTGGTGCCACAGAATCAGAAGTTAAACAAATGATTCATGACAATTCCGGCCCAAGTGATGTGATTATCTATACAGATGGCTCTGTGATTAGGGGTAGATGAAGTGCATGGGGGTTCATAGCAAAGTCGAATGGACGTCGCTTAGTGCAGCAAAGCCTTGCATATGTTATCACAATGTCTAGTTTGACAATGGAGGTGGAGGCAGTCGGCTGCTTTCCGCTAGACTATGCTGGCTTGAGAATCAGCTGTACACACATGCCGTGATTGTAACAGACTCACAGAGCATGTTGAAAAAGGTGAAGACAGGCGTGCTTCGTGCAGAGTGGCAAGCATTACTTCAGATTAGTTAGCATTCTTTGGATATTTTCTCCAGGTCGTGCTGTGTGTTGGAAAATGAGCAGGTAGATAGAATGGCTGGCTCTGCACCACTTTTTGGTGAATTGATGTATGAAAAGTGAGATATTGTGAGGCCCCTTTAGGAGCAAGTGAACAGTCCAGAGGCACTGATAGATCATTATGGTCTGAGGAGAATAGTACTGCAAGGAGTTACCAGGAAATCTGGCTGGCGCTCAACACTCAGGGTAATGATGAGAGGGATATACAGATATATAATCAGACGGTTGCTGGTTCCATCAGAATTGGAACTCTTTGCTTGCTGCTGAAGGTGGGAGTGTCCCGAGTGCTGTGAGCGTCGATTCTTAATTCAGCATTCAACTCCAAAGTATCTGCTGATTGATGATGTTAGGGAGCAGTGGGTCCGTTCTCTTTTCTCCGCAACAATGGGACCTCGGAAACCACACAAGGAATTAGACTGAATCTGTAGGTCTGTAATGGTTATCAGAGCATTTACTATCACTGTGGATTTTGTTCTTTTGAAAATGGCGTTTAAAAAAATATCTTACAAAAAAACTAAATTGACCATTCAGCATAGAAGAGGAATCATACACACTTAAGAGCATGCCTTGTTTAAAGTTTTCAAAAGTTCCCTCCTGTTTGTAAATTCTTGTGGCTGCTTTCTTTGCAAGCATATGTTTTAATTTTCCTCAGATCTTTGTGATAGAAAGTTTCAGAAATAGTTCACTATATATATATATATATATATATATATATATATATATATATATATATATATATATATATATATATATATATATATATATATATACATACATAATAATACATACATACATACATACATACATACATACATACATACATACATACATACATACATACATACATACATACATACATACATACATACATACATACATACATACATATATATATATAATATTAAAATTGTTGGTTGGATAGTTTTTTTTTAACTTTGCTTGAATTGTCTGTGAAATTATTTAAGGAGAAATATGCTTCTGCAGGGATTCATGAAACAACTGTTTCCTTTTTGTTACAGAAGTGCATATTCTAACTTGTTGTGCAAGACTTGGATGTGTGTGAACCAAGCAGCACAATGAATGTCTTAAAGGTTTGTAGCATTTATTAAAAGGTGTGGTTGTTTCTAATATGAGTATTGCTTACATATATTATTTTTTACTTCCTCTTTTACCAGTTTGAGAATCAAAGGAAATATAAAGTTTGACTTCTTGCTCTTCTGGTCGCCTCAACCATAGACATATTGTACTGTTATAGTTTCTCTGTTATCTTGATTCTTGGTCTACCTTATGCTCTGTGTCCCTCTTATTTCTAAGTATGCCTTGTATATCGTGACATTAAAAAAAAACATCCTTTTGAAGTGGGCAAACTATTTTATTTCCCATCTTTTGATGTAGTTTAGTATGTTCTTTGCCGACCTTTTCCTCTTATGACATCTTTATGTTTATATAATTGTTTTTGTTGTATGGATGAGGCACAGAAAGAGAGAGAGAGAGAGATTCAGTGCATACTTATAAAGCAGCTGAACAAGTTTTTTTTTAATGTAGATATTAAAAAAGATGTTTATGAATAATATCATCAACATCATGAAGTGCTTTGCTGACTGACATCGGTGGTCAAGCTTCTCCCTGTCCTGTGTTCCCCAGCCACATGTTTCATTTACTGACTCCCTTCTGTGCCCTAACAAAACGCTGTCAAATGTCTTGTTAACTTCTCTTTGTCTCTGCCTCTCTGTATCTCTGTCTCTCTGTCTGTCTCTCTCTCTCTCTGTCTGTCTCTCTCCTTCCCTCCCCCTCCCTCTCCCATCAAATCTTCCCATTGGTCATAACTTGCTCCATATTCTGTTAGTATAATGTGGCCATGAGATGACTATACATTTTTTTGATTTTTATTTGTGATGATCTTTATAGAGTGAGTAAGTGTCTTGTATTTATTTTAATACGTAATGTCTTTGTGTGTGTGTGTGTGTGTAAGTCATACATTTCTTGTCTGGCTTTATTCATTGTGTTACTTTTTAAAACAGAATCTTTAGTTTTCTTCCATTATTGCCATATATACCAGCATTTACATAGCACATACCAAGCGTGCACTCTATGCCTCTTCAAAACCTGACGCTGAAAGGCAGGACAGAACCAGAGAGAAAAAAAAATTGCTAAAAATTTTTTTTACAAGATTTCTCATTATTAGCCTTGCCAGACGGCGTAGATATTCATATTTCTGCAGTATCGTCTGAAGAGAATAATGCTCGCAAAGTTACCAGGAATCAGACTCCGGGAGAAGGCAAAACGGACATACAGTCAGAAAGTGGTACCATCAGAATTGGAACTCTGCGCTGGCTGCTGCAGATGAGAACGGAGCACTTATGGGAATCAATAATTGGTATTCCTAATCAGTTAAACTCTGAAACTCTGTGCCTTTGTCTTTGACTATCAGGCACTTTGTCTTTGACTATCAGGCATTATTTCTCCAGGTCTACCTCTTCTAATGTTGATCTTTTCAGTCGTTGTTATGGTCTCTGTGTTCTCATTACACATCCAGAATTAGGTAGTAAAAGTTACAAGAATGTTGAATGTTCCATACAGTAAATATTTTTTAAATGTATTTTTTGCTCATTTTGTAGGCCGTGAGCATGCCTGCTCCAAAGCGGTTGCGGGATTTAATTCGTGAGATCCGATCAGCTCGTACTGCGGCAGATGAGAGGGCTGTGGTAAATAAAGAGTGTGCAACCATCCGCGACTCTTTCCGAGACCAAGACAACACTTATCGCTGTCGTAATGTGGCGAAGCTTCTGTATATTCACATGCTTGGCTACCCCGCTCACTTTGGACAGGTTTGTTGCTACTTCGACTACACTGTCTTTTTGTCCTTTGTGCTTGACTGTATGTTGCTGGCTGAAACTGATATAGCCATTGAAGGTATTATATGAGCTTGCAGAGGATATAAGTGCTTGGTGTGAGCTGGTAGGGAGCCTGTGCCTATTTAGAGAGTTTGAAACAAAATGGGAGGAAATATAAAACAAAACATGTCTTCGCTGCCTACATTTACTACTTTTGGGGCACAATGCTGCGACTTAGCCAGCTTCTCTTTTGGGAAATGAAAGGTAGAAGAAGAGAAATGATTAGACTGAAATTATTTGATGAACCATTACGAGAGCTGTATTTTCGTGGATCAGTCAGGAGTGATTGGGTCAGCGTAACACTGACTGTCTTTACTTCCCAGAACATTTCCTAAGAATTTTTTTAGACAAGGTCAGCATGGGAGCCAGGATTACCTTTTGGGGGGTAAAAATCGACCATAATGCAGTTCGAACTAAACTTTTATATCAGCAAACAAGTGTCTAGCCAGGGAACTACTGCAGCTCCAAATTGCAAGATGTTTTTGCAATGTAATTTCATATAATGCTAGGGATGTCATATTCTTGTCTGCTTTTCAAATTTTCTTTGACTGATTTACAAGCTACATGTTTTAATGTTCCTTTGAATGGGAGTAAACAGGACAGATGCTGAAATAGATCACCACGGTCAGAAGAGACAGCAAGGAGTGACCAGGGAGTCATGTTGATGCTCAACACTCAGAGGAGGATGGTAGAATCAGACTGTTACTGGTATCATTGGAATTGGAACTCTGTGCTTGCTGCTGAAGATGGAGACAGAGCACTTATAGGAATGTCATGAGTGCTGTGCTGCCAGTTCTTAACTCATTGACTGATTGAGAAGTACATATATTAGCATTTTGCTTATGTTTGCTTTCCTTCTTACCAGCTGGAATGTATGAAACTGATAGCATCGGCACGCTTTACGGACAAGCGTATTGGTTATCTCGGTGCCATGCTGTTGTTGGATGAGAGACAAGATGTCCATCTGCTTATTACAAACTCTCTGAAGAAGTAAGTTTAACTCTGATAGTCTTCTTGCTCGTCACCATCAGTTCAAGAATGCCAGCTTCTTATATTTCTTTTCTCTAGGATGGCTTTTCTTTAAGCTTGGGTCTAGTTATATTTTCTTCTTCTACTTTTGTTTACTGGCTGTAAGCTGCAGTTTAAAGTACTGGTTGTTCGTCCATTTGTACTTTGACTTTGTGCCAGGGCCTGAGTTTTGCGTGTACATCTGTTTTACTGGCTTATTTGTGTGCAGTTGGTTGTTCTTTGCCGCTGGGGAAAATGCACTCTGACTTCCAAGGAAGTCCTAACTTAGTCCACTCCTACATCATGCTTGGTGGAGAGGCAGTGGGTCTGTTATTGGTTTCCCCATAATGGTGACCTGGTAGCACACAGGTAACATAGCTGTACACATTTCAGGATAATACAGTAAAATCTCGCAGTCATGAGTTCTAAAAGACTGAAACAATCTATGTTTTAAAAAAAAGCGTGCTAGTCAGTCAGATTAATAAATACATCTATGCTGGGACCACAATTTTGGTCATGTTAACTTAACGTTCTTAAGCGGGTTTATGTAAGTTAATATTTTACTGTAAATAGTTATTTCTTTCTGTTACCTGATGGTTTAACGCCAGATCCTATTTTAATTCTCAAATTTTGGACATACAACAGCATCTTCTGCTTTCTCGTTGGCTCTTTTTTTCTTCCAGTAGATCATAAGCAGTCAACTAGTTTGTGCTGAGCCTTCCCAGGCTTAATCAGTTTGCTGGTTTTTATGGCTGAATATTTTTACAGAACAAGGGTAGTCAGCTATAAACCTAACCCTATCCTTGATCCCCCTTATGACATGCTTGGTAGGGTGCTGTGTTACTGTTCTTTACTTGCCCAAAGGACCCCACTTAACACTTGCATTGATAATGTATGTGTCTTAGAAATGTAAAAGCTGTAATAGATGAAATGAACAGTTTTTTTCACCATCTCTCCACAGCGACCTTAGCCACCAAACCCAGTACATCCAGAGTTTGGCACTGTGCACCCTTGGTGCCATTTGTTCTGTAGAGATGAGCAGGGATTTGGCTGGGGAAGTGGAAAAGATGATCAAGTCTTCTAATGCCTACATCAAGAAAAAGGTATGTCACTTGAAACTGTTGTTAATTTTTTGGGTAATTGATGTCTGTATAAAGCTCAGGGATCAGGAAGAGAGATGTTCTGGATATTGTGCAAATGACCTCTGCACAGTCAGCTCAGGGATGGTTTAGTTGTTGGTTACTAAAGACTCATCATCATAAGTAAGTTTCCTGTGTGGGTTTCGGATATCCAATTGGGGGGACAACAAGAATAGGCCACCCCAACAAGCATGTTGTAAGAGTCAACTAATTAGGGGAGGGGCGGGGAGGAGAGCTTCCTGTGAAGTTGGAGTGCATCTGCCTGAGAGGCAAGGAACCTACTGTCTGCATACACAGTCAGGTCTGTAAAATGGATGTGCACGCAACACTCAGGTTCTGGAACAGGGTTAAAGTTCAGTTCAGAGGTGGGCAAACAACCAGAACTTTCCGCAGGAGTTTACAGCCTGTGAATGCGAAGAAGAAGGAGATCATCATAAGAAAGTACCTAATCAGCTGCCATGGGTGATCATGTTTCTCCACATTCTGTAGTGCTCAGCTGCATGTAACATTTTGTGGCTCACACCTGTTGATGCCATGACTAAAAGCTGTCCGAAATCCTATTTTCTTATTCTTGTCTCTTGTTCTACGTCTTTTTATTTACCCTATGTTCTGGTTTGTCGTCTTCTAATATTTTCAAAATGGGACTTTAAAAAAAAATATTTTTTATGTTAAGTTGTGCTGCAACCTCTTCGAAAACCTTTAGGAATAGGAATGTTTTTTATTGTTGTTGTTTTTGTTTGTGTTTTATTAGGTACCTTGTTACTAAAATTACTTTTATTTGCTTCTCTTTTAACACCACACCATCTCTCCAGAAGATTGTATTATTTTGTGCTGTAAAATCAAGAATATTTTATCATTTTTCAACGAATTGTAGAAATAATTTTTTTGTAGGTCAATTTCAGAACTAGATTCTTTTTATGGCTTTTTGGACAGTGGTAATTTCAGAACTAGATTATTTTTATGGCTTTTTGGACAGTGGTAATTTTAGAACTAGATTATTTTTATGGCTTTTTGGACAGTGGTAATTTTAGAACTAGATTATTTTTATGGCTTTTTGGACAGTGGTAATTTTAGAGCTAGATTATTTTTATGACTTTTTGGACAGTGGAAATTTCAGAACTAGATTATTTTTATGGTTTTTTGGACAGTGGTAATTTGAGAGCTAGATTCTTTTTATGGCTTTTTTTTTTTTTTTTTTTTTGACAGTGGTAATTTTAGAGCTAGATTCTTTTTATGGCTTTTTGGACAGTGGCAATTTCTAAACTAGATTTTTTTAATGGCTTTTTTTTTGGACAGTGGTAATTTCAGAAATAGTTTCTGTTTTTTTTTTTTTTAGCTGCTTTTTTGTGTGTTTTTGTTGTTGTTTTGTTGCACAGTGGTAATTTCGAAACTAGATCCTTTTTCAATGGCTTTTTAAATTTTTTTTTGTTGCGTGGAAAGTTGTAATTGCATAACCAAATATTGTTTTCATGGTTGTTTTTTGGGGGTGGGGGGGGGGGGGTGTATGGGAGACTGGTGATTTGTAGGGCTTTTTTGACAGTGGTTATTTCAGAACTGGATTCTTTTTTATTATTAGTTTTTTTGGGGAGGCTTTTTGCACATTGGTATGAGTGTTAGACTGTGAAAATATTTGGCCCCTCGCCAAGGAAGATTTAAAAGGACAGCAGCAAATCCACTTCTCCATTGTAAAGAGGTCACACTTGTTAATGTAAATTTCAAAATTAATTTACCATGTGTTAACTAACAAACAAAATTGCTAATGATATTTTGAAAATCTTCTTTCATGGTTTGCCATCTTGTTTATTCGCTTTAAAAAAAATATGTAGCTAAATTCTGGTAGGAGGCTGAAATATTATTATTTATTTTTCTTACCAAGTTGAGCAGAACTGGATTTTCTTTTTTAAAAACAAATGATAAAATATATTATTGTGCTGGTTTTTTCTGTCCACATTCCTAGGTGTATTACAAAATGACAATGTTTTGTTGAAAGCCATTTCAGATTCGTCATTTTATTAACTTCTTCTGTGTATATTTTTTCTTCTGCCGATTTTTAGAATAGTCTGTGAAAATCAATTTTACAGTTTAAAAAAAAAGGAAAGGACCCTTTTCCACGCATTTAGGCGTATAGGGCATATAGGACTAGACCTGTGTTTTTATAGACCAGTCGGCACAAGATGGGTGATGTGGTCAGCATCACGCCGGCCACCTCTACTTCTCCGGACTGGTCCTGGTACCCACTCAAGGCTGGCTCGACCTGGGAACCCACTACCTTCTGATCTGCGGCAAGCATCTAGCCGCTCTGCCATGGCGACTCCCGATTTTACAGTGCAAGCTGCGTTTCTGCAAAGCCCCTGTGAAAATATGTTTTTTTTTTTTTTTTACACTAAAAACGTTTTTTTAAATCTAATTGGAAATGTGTGTACTAGTTTTCTGAAGAGGAATATTTTATACACTAACAGTTTTCTTACAGTTATACATTTCAAAATGTTTTTATTTTTTGTTTTGTTATTGTACATTGTTTTCTTAATGATGTTTTTTATTTCTTTAACGCATATATTGATGTTTTTTATTTCTTTCTGGACTTACCTAGGCAATACTCTGTGCTTTTGGCATTATCCGAAAAGTTCCAGACCTGATGGAGATGTTTATTCCTGCCACCAGATCATTGTTGAATGAAAAAAATCATGGTATGGTTAACATCGGTGGACTTGTGTGTGATAACGTATTTTTTAATTGCATTGTTTCCTATATAGGTTCCTGGATCACATGGGGGAGGGGGGGGGGGGGGTGAAGCAGTAGACCATGATGCCCTCTAACAGGCATGTTATTGCAGGTGACTGTGGCTTAGGCGTTGCAAACGCGCTTCGTAATGCTGGGGTACCTTGCGTTGGATTCGACAGTGGTATCAAGAAGCCGACAGTCCGGAAAGCAACAAAAAACTACTGGACGTAAAATTTGCCTAGAAAGACCTCAACAGCAAAAAAAATGCTGGGCTTGGTTCTGCGGCGTCCTGTAAAGGATACACAACTAACTAATTAAGGACTTGAGGAGATGCCATGCTGTAGCAGCTAGAGGCTCGCTTGCAGATCTGAAGGTCATATGGGACAAATCCGGATGGTGCTGGACTTTTTTTTTCTTCCCAAAAATGGCTTTGGCTCCTGGGAAGTAAAGGTCGATGGTGTGATGTTGACTACATCACCCACCAAGTACCGTTTGATCTATAAAATATATGCTCATTACACCTAATAGCAGGAAAAAAGGGTCCTTTAATTGGGCCGAAAGACTCAGATATTACAGCCTAGATGTAAACCACAACACATCATACCAGGGGCCGCGTTAGCACAGTCGATAGGAGACTCGCTTTCAAATCCAGCTGTGACTCTGGGGTAAATGGAGAAACATCGCTGTAGCTACGGAGTTGCGTGCGGACGGCGACACAAGCAGTTTCCTATCAGCTGTCCGTACTGGTGGCAGAGCCCTATGGTTTATAACCGTGTGCAATGACGCTGGTTGACATCTCCCAACTTGTACCTTTACCTTTACATCATACCAGTCTCTCTTTTAAGGTGAACATAGTAGAAGAAGGTCATATTATATTAAACTCTCTGACAGATGATGTGACTAGATAGTGTTTTCATGTCCTGAAATGTAGTGGCCATAAGGATCTAGCTGCCTATTTTACAGACTAATAGGCACTTGTGGAGTGATGAAGTCAGTATCATGCCAGCCACCTTTACTTTCCAGAACATTTCCTGGCAGCAGTTTATAGGCAGAGTGAACCTGGGGGTCCAGGTCAGGTTAAAAAAAGATTCACTTTAATGGGGATTTGAACGCATCACCGCTGGTCTGTAGATAGGCATGCTCCAGCATAATGTTGGTACCAGGACTTTTTTGTTGAAATAAAAAATATGCCTGTACTCACCATATGTTTTCTATTACCGCAATGCTGAAAAATATAAGCCTTTTTAAAACAAAGGTGCCCTTTGTGTATTGCCAGAAAGAAAAAAAGCCCTGGTTGGCACTGTAACCTTAAATACCAGATCCTTGATCTGAGAAACCCACATATAAACGTTGAACTGTGGTTGCATGAAAAGTAATACTTTTTTGGGGGGGACCTTTTATCTCAGTATGGGTTTCAGGTCCCATTGTGGAGAGGGAGGGGTGGGAGACCTACTACCCCCTAACAAGCATGTCATAAGAATCAACTAATTATACTGCGTTTCTTTCAAAGTTGGAGTGCATCTGCCTGATAGGCAAGGAACCAACAGTTTGCATACAAATAAGGCAGATGTAAAATGGATGTGCACGCAAAACTATAGTCCAGAAATTGATGAACAGTCAGAATTTTCTGCCTGAGTTTACAGCCAGTGAATGTGAAGAAGAAGCAGACATATTTGAAGTAGAAATTTACATTTTCTGTCTTTGGCATATTGCAAAGTGACAGATAACAGCACTGAAAATGCACTTAGGTGAAAAGTGCAGTTCTGTTGGTATTGGTACCTTTGATGACCGTTTATGCGTGTGTTTGTTTCTGAATTATACAGTAACTGATTTTTTGTTCACAAGTTTTGAAATCGACAGTAAAGGGAATTTTGTGTGATTTTCACTGACATAGGAAAAGAGCAATTATGGGATGGCTCATTTGTGAAGTTAGAACCTTGACTACAACTGCTTCTAAATTATTTTTTTTTTTTATATCCAGAAACTACAAGTTGTAAACCCTTTGACTCGGTACTATGGATATCACAAACTTTCAGTCTTGATTCCATGGTAGATACTGTAAATCTGGGAAATATATGGCTTTTCTGCATACCCCCGAGCGTGAACTCGGACCATGAAGAGTTCATCACCAGGTCGCCGAGCATCTGGTTTAACCAACTTATCTAGTGTGCCGGTCTGCTAAATTTGTGTGTCTAAAACATTTCAGTAAACTCAAATAACAGAGTAACAATGCTAGATGTACATGTTTGCCTGCATTTAATTTTGTGCAGCTTATTGTTTGATTAAAATGTGTTTGTAGCTATAGTACCGTTGCTGATGTGTTTTCTCATGTGTTTCTTTATAGGTGTCTTGTTGACTGCCGTGTGTCTCATCACGGAGATGAGTGAGAAAAGCCCAGACACCTTACATCACTTTAGAAAGGTAGGATACATATTCTCTTCAAGTATTTCTTACAATATCAACTCTTTCTGTGCAATATTTGTTAAATCTTAGTCCACATATGAGTCTTTTCTTTCATAAATAGTTGTTGCTTTAACTCTTATCTGGTTTGTTGGTTTAGCTCAGTGGTTCTCAGCCTTCCTATTGCCGCAACCCCTTAATACAGTGCCTTAAGTTGTGGCAACCTCCAGCATAAACTTATTTTTATTGCTACTTTATAACTTCAGTGAATATGTGTTTTCCGATAGTCTTAGGTGACCCCTGTGAAATGGTCGTTTCACCTCCAAAAGGGTCGTGAACCACAGATTGAGAACCGCTGGTTTAGCATCAGTTAAGGGTTAAATTAATTAGTAGATAATACTTCAAAGTTAAAAATAGAGTTAAAGTAGAAGCCAATGCTCTGTGTTAATATGCATGTATTTAAAAAATTTCATTTGTAGCAGGAAAATGTGACTCTGATTCAATCTTATATGACAAATTATCATCAAGCTAACATTGCCCGTGTATTTAACCTTTTTATTTATTTGTGTGTATTTAACTATAAATATGGAAGATATTTTTGCTCACAACCATTCTTCTCGTCACCCTACTTTTTTTGGTGATATTTTTTAATTTCTGTATAAATTATGTATTGAGTAGATAAGGTGTTTCAATCAGAGCTATATACTGTTTTGTTGCATGGCTAGTATTTATTTGTCATTTCAGCTGGTGCCTCAGTTGGTTCGTGTGCTAAAAAATCTGATCATGGCTGGTTACTCACCGGAGCATGATGTGTCTGGTGTCAGTGATCCATTCCTACAGGTCAGTGGTTTAGAAACTGCTCTATATCAGTCCAGTTGTTGGCGTCTGTGGCTTGGGCATTGCGAACCTGCTTCGTAGTGCCGGGTTCGGTCCCAGCAGCGGACGGTTTGTCTTGCATTGGTTTCGACAATGGGACTGAGAGTTGACCATTCAGAAAGCAGTTGCTAACTACTGAACATAAAATTTGCCTAGAAAAACCAACAGCCAAAAAATGCTGGGGCTGGTTCTGCAATGTCCTGTAAAGGATACACAACTAACTTAATAAGGCATCTTTGGCTATCAGTAGAGTTGAACATGAAATGAAGAGATTTTGGTCAGTGACAGACCAGTAACCTACTGATTTTCGGGAGGCAACAGAAGTTTACTAACAGTGTAGGAGATTCCAGTTAATTAAGAGGTGAAGAAAAGATGCTGGTGTTGGATAGGACACACATTGAAAAAAAAAATGGAAACAATGTAAATAGTAGGGCTTTAAACTGGAGCCCAAAGGGCATAGAAATAAAGGCAGACAACCTAACCCCCATCCTTAAAAAAAAGAGAATAGGGAACTATAGAGTGAAGTTGAAAGACGGGGAGAAATGAGGTGAGCTGCATAAGATAGCAAAGGATAGGACGACCTGGTGTGAGATGGTTGAGGGTTTGTGCCCCATTCACAAAGGACTGAAAAATAATTGTGTAGCATGCCTTGCATGTTGTAGAACTACAAGCCTGCAGTGGGTTTGACATGAGGGGATAGAGGTTAAATACACAGTGGGCATGACTAGATTTAAGTTTGCTGTGATCAGATGTAACAAAGAAGAACTCATTATTCGAGGAAATTGAGCATTTGGTCCAAATTTTCAGAGATGGGACATTCAGTTCCTGTGCCCAAATCGACATGAAAACATCCTTATCTTTTAGCTTAGGGATGGTTGAGTTGCAAGTGGATACCACACCTCTAGCTTGCCTGGGTTCCCAGTATAATACTAGCTGTTTTTATATTTTTCTGTTAGTTGTATTTATTCAGGGCTACTCAAGATAGCATTAAATTTTTTTTTTTTTTTTAGTTGGTGGTACACAACTTTGAATTCATAATTATGATTTGTGATAAATTTGTTTCCCCGCCAGGTGAAAATTCTGAGACTGTTAAGGATTCTAGGCCACAATGACAGTGAAGCTAGTGAAACTATGAACGATATTCTAGCACAGGTAAGCAGCGTCTTGTGCTCTCATCAGGTGATCATTGTTTCAGTATGTTTGGGGCACATAAATAGCAGCATTCTTCTTTGCGTTCACCAGCTGTAAACTTGGGTGGAAAGTTCTGGTTGTTTGTCCACTTCTGGACTGTAGTCCTGTTCCAGAACCTGAGCTTTGCGTGTGCATCCGTTTGACAGATCTGACACATTTGTGGGCAGACTGTTGGCTCTTGCCTCTCGGGCAGATGCACTCCGATTTCAAAGGAAGCTTCCAATTAGTCGACTCTTACGACATGCTTTTGTGTAAGCAGTGGGTCTATTCTTGTTTTCCCTATAATAGGGCCCCGGAACCCACACGGGGATAGCAGCATTGATTCCTCTACCACTGAAGCTTTGGGAAAGAAGCCAAGACGTCCAAAAGAAATACTAAAATGAACATAGATGAGAGGCCAGTGCTGCTGGACTGGGTTCCATTCTTGATATTGAAGAGACCTACTGCTCCCTAAGAAGTGTATCGCAGGAGGTGACTAATTGGGGGTGTTTCCTTTGAAAGTTGGAGTGCACCTGCATGAGAGGTAAGGAACCAACAGTCTGCATACGAATAAGCCTGATGTGTAAAATAAATATGCATGCAAAACTCAAGTTCTTGAACTTCTTCTTTTTCGCGTTTACCAGCTGTAAACTGGCGGAAAGTTCTGGTTTTTTATCCACTTCTGGACTGCAGCCCTGTTCCACAACCTGAGTGTTGCGTGTGCATCCGTTTTACAGATCTTACTCATTTTTATATGCAGACTGTTGGTTCCTTGCCTCTCAGGCAAATGCACTCCGACTTCGAAAGAAGCTTTCAGTTAGTTGACTCTTGCGACAGGTTTTTGGGTAAGCAGTGGGTCTATTCTTGTTTTCCCCACAATGGGGCCCCGGAACCCACACCGGGAAAGTTCTGGAACAAAACCTCAAAGTCTAGAAGTTGATGAACAACCAGAACTTTCTTCTGCAGTTTACAGCCTGTGAAGACTAAGAAGAAGAAGACAGTGGCAGTATCTGCCATTGGACTGCCTATACTTTTGTTTTAGAAGCATTGATGTATAATACAGTTGTACTGAGGCACCAGATGGTTAGAAAGTAACCTCTAGTCCAAGGTGGGTTGGTGTTTGTATGCAGATGTTTTTTTAAATATCTAATTTACTCTAAAGCTCTGTTTTTGAGTTGTTTTTTTTTTGGGGGGGGGGGGGGGGGGGGGGGTCCCATAAGAAAATTATATGCAATCTTAAAATAATATGATATACTTGTATTTGGGTTATCTTGAAAACATAGATGAACAAATATAAATTACAGTTGAATTGAAACCCCTGGGGGTGTGGATATACAGAAGAAGATGCAGTATTTCGTGGTCCCTAAATGGGTTTTGGGGAAAACGGAGAATAGACTCTCCGCGCCTGTTGTAAAAGGCACAGTTTTCCCCCTGAATTTTTGATGAGCTTGACAGAAAGGTGTAAATATACCAGCTTAGCTGTCAACCACAATGTGCCAACCACCTGTTAAAGGGTAAACATATGTTTTAGAGACACTGGGGAATTAAAGAACTTCCCTAATTGGGTTCCCAAACCCCTTTGTGTGGGAAAACAAGGATGGACCTACTGCCTGCCCTACAAGCATGTCATAAGAGTCAATTAATAGAGGCTTCCTTCAAAGTTCAGAGTGCATCTGCCTGAGGTGAGGAACCAACTGTCTGCATAAAAATAAGCTAGATCTGTAGAATGGATGTACATGCTAAACTCCAAAGGTGGACAAACAACTGCAACTTTCCGCTGGAGTTTACAACCGGTGAACGCAAAGAAGAAGAAGAAAGAACTGATGAAAGATGAAAAAATTACAAGTGAAATATTTTTGCCCAAAAATGCACAACTGATTAAAAGTTTTGTATTTAATGCTTTCAGGTTGCAACCAACACTGACACAAGTAAAAACGTGGGCCATGCAATTTTGTATGAAATTGTTCTGACAATCATGGGGATTCAGTCGGAAGCAGGACTTAGGGTAAGGTGGTAATTTTGGAGAGATTGGGCTTTTTTTTTGTTTGTGCTGTTTATATATGTCTTGTGGAAAAGGTTATAGGTTGGGAACATCTACTTCACTGCACCGAGTTTTATCCCGTGTGGCTTGGTTTCTGTTGCAGAGAACAGCTGGCCACCTGCCGAGAGCTTTGCACCAATCACAAACTCCATAACTTCGGTGTCGATTCCCAGGGATCTCTGTAAAACAAATTGCACTCATGAATGGAACAGCACAGCTGTCAAATGAGCTCCCGACTTTCAGAACGCATGGCAAACAGCTTGGCCACTTCATCACAGAGACCCCCAGGGAACCCCCACCACTCAGAAATCTTATTTTTCTTTTTCTGCCTTTTATCCCCTAATGGAGCATAGGCTTTCAGGCAAATCACACCAATTTGTCTCATACTTTGCTGTTGCATGCAGCTCACCCTATGGCCTTCCCTTCTTTTTAATTTAATTTTTCTGTTTCCTTCTCCGTGTGTTTTTTATTTTGTTGTAAAAAAATTGTCTGCCTTTATTTCTGTGCCCCTGTGAGTTTCAGTGTAACGCCATGCTAGTTATATTGTCCTCAGGTTTTTCTCAATGGGTGTCCTGTCCAAAGCTAGCATCTTTTCTTCTCTTCTTGAAATGTATTTAGTTCTGTCCCAGAGCTGCACATTAGTGATTCTTTTATATCACTTCATTCTCTTGAACAATGGACTGAGCTGGTTCCCAAAGAAAAACTTCAAACTAATGGAGGAACAGACAGGTTTCTGACGTTGTAGATCAACAGAAGACCAAAAAAACATTTATTGCTCAACAGATTGAAGAAGCATTCCAGGAACAAAAAAAAACACTATTGCAGTCTGGGTGGAAATGGGAAAAGGCCTTTGACAAAGTGGAAAAATAGGCTGAAACAAATGCTGTATGGTACTTGAGAGGATATGGACTGCACGATAGCTTTCATAAAGGCTACCGGCCTCCTGATATAAGTTTTCTGACAGAAGAATCGAAGAAGAAGAAGAAGACTTCATTCTCTGTATGCTGCAAAACCACCAGATAATGAAATGTTTGTAGTATTTTGCTAACTGCTATATTCTCAACTTTTCCACTTCATACAGTAGTACTGATTTCACATTAGAGTAAACTGTTTTTAAGTTTAGTATCAGTTTTAATTTTGTTTCTATTTCCACAAATTTCCTAGTTCGATTTAAACTCCTCTTGGCTTTTGTATTTGTATTTTAATATACCTATCGGTTCCCCCATGTTTATCTGCATTGCTGCCTAAATAGGTATATCACTCCACATCCTGGAGTGGGATATCACCATGAGAAAATGGCTTACTATTTACCTGATTTATCCTCATTATCTTTGTCTTTTCCCTATGGATTTCAGTCCTAACTCTCATCTGGTATCTTTAATTGACCTTGCGTCTGATTTCAGGGGTGGGATGAGTGAGAAGTTTCATAAGCAAAGTCCGGCTCTTCTTTGAATCGTTCCCCAAAATGGCGGCTTTAATATGATGGCGTTCGAAAGAGAGCTAAATTGGCCAATTTCTGGCCATAAAATATTCAAAAATATAAGAATGCGGGTCAGTTCTATTAAAAATATATGTGCCGGCTCTGGATAACGAAACAAATGCTCTGACAGGGTCTCGGCGATACGTTGCTTGCCGACCTGCTTCTGCGAGTGTGCCTCACCGCCAAGCATATCCCCCGCGCCGGTACGCGCGGCGCGGATGGGGGCTAAACTAAAAGGCTGGGACTCACGAGCGGCAGCTACTGCATCTCCTGCAACTTCCTCCAATTACTGTACTCGTGAGTCCCTGGCACCTAGTTTAGCGGTGAGTTTAATCGCGTTTGACGCATGCCAACAAGTCTGACATCTACCGCTGCTAAATCCTCCAATCGGAAGAACACAGTATTGCTAATCGGCTTTCATCGTCTGTAATGTCTCGAAATTGGTCAACGGTCGCTAATATCGTCTGCTAGTATCGTCTGCAGAAACGCTCGAAATTGTTGTCAACGGTCGGTATTTATCGTCTGCTACTAGTACCGTGTGCAAATGTTGATATTGATTGTCAAGTAATCCTAGTTTTGCCGCGATTTGTTCCTTGGCAGACAGTCCGTATTTTAGATATACGCGAACACCGTCGTTCTGATATTTTATGGCCAGAATGTGGCATCCTGCCATTTTTGGGGAATGAATCAAAGGAGCGCACAAAGTCCAGTTCATCAAGCTTTTTGTAGTGGTCCACTGAATGTCATTCCTGGTGGTATATGTTGCTGTATTCATAATCTAGTCTATTGTCAGTATAAAAATAGTGGAGGCAACATAAGGCATCCCTATCGAACACCTGTTATTGGAAGTGTATCTGTAAGTTTTCCCTCCTGAAGAACTCAACATTAGTGTTTGTTTATTTCCTCACATGCAAGCTATACTCATTTGCATCTGTAATCAAAGAAGCTACCAGTGATATTCTTCTGCATTCACACTTAAAAGGGTGGTTGGTATGTTGTTTTGTGGCTGAAAGCTAAGCTGTGATATCTGCACATTTTGACATAACACATCCAATTTCAGCAAACCCTGATTTCTGCCTTATGGTGTCTCTGTCTCCTTGGGATAGAAGAAATTAAAGCAGTGTTTCCCAAACTTTTCTTAGTCACTGCGCATTTAAAAAAAAAAAATTTTCCACGATTCGTATGTAAGAGATTTAAAAAAAAATAAGGATAACCTTGAAAACTTGTGTATGTTGGAATATTTGCGGCGCACCTGTGAAGAGGTGGCGGCTCCCTGTTGCGCCGCAGCACACAGTTTAGGAATCACTGAGTTAAAGTAACATCTAACTGGGATTGAAAATGTTCAGGCAAATTGAATTTTCATTGATCACATTTTCTGTTTTCTTATATAGGTTCTGGCTGTGAACATCCTGGGACGTTTCCTGCTTAACAATGATAAAAACATCAGGTTTGTTGCTACGTCTTTGTAAGTGTGCATGATGTGAACATATTGCATTAAAATGTAGACCATATAGGCTGCTGTCCTGACGGAATCTCCATAAAGTAAAATCTCTTCTATTTTGTAACTAACCTGCTGCAAAATATTTATACTTGAGAGTGATAAGGGATTTTTTTTTTTTAATCTGTAATGAATTAGGAGATGTCAACTAGAAAACCAAAAAAGGGGATGAAAATGGGTGACTGCAACCAAGATACTACCAAGAAATGAATCCACTGAGCTTTGACTAAGAAGCTGGAAAGGGGGGGGGGGGGGGGGGGTAACAGCATGTGATGTTTCAGGTTTTTTTTCCCCAGACAAAAACGTAACAAAGGAGACAGTATCCTAGCCCACTGAAAAGGCTAACCTGGGTAATAAATGCCAGCAGAAGCTGGGTATGTCGGCCGAAAAGTGCAAATATCGCAGCCATGCTGTAATTGAGCACAATGCATTTACATCTTTGGAAGAACACAGATGAGAAAGTATCCTAGCCCTGATAAGCGCATATACAGACAACAATGCAACCAATATTCTGTTCATAAATTATTATTTCTTTACGGTCTTTACTGCCTATACATAGCACTTTTTTGGGCCTTGAGCCTAAGGAATTATGGCTGCTTGGCTTGTGCAGTTACCACATACTGTGCAGGTTAGAATTGACAAAGGCTGCCCGGCCGAAACATTGCATTATTTGTGTTGTTTTGTGCACGTTTTTCTGCTTCCCCATTTTTTCGAGCTTTTTAGTCACATTTCTCTGGAATTCCTTGTATTAGCTTGACTCCAGTCACCCCCATATTTTCACCAGGTTAGGATTTATATGTTTGCCCTGATTTTAAAAAAATGTCAGTCGCCTTACTTTAAATGAGGTCATCTGGGTGAGAGCGCAGTGTTCTGACTGTTCATCCAGCCATACCTCTTTTCACGGTGAATGAGGAAATAAAAGGGAAAAGGTATTTATTTAAACTATTTTAGCAACAACAAAAATTAAAGTTTTTCATTGCCTTCTTGTTGAATTTGTGTTTGCAGATATGTTGCCCTGAATACATTACTGCGAGTTGTCAGTGCTGATTATAATGCAGTTCAGAGACACAGAACTACAATTGTGGATTGCCTCAAGGACCCTGATATTTCCATAAGAAGGTAATTTCCTTCTTTCTTTATGATTCTGTCTGCCTCTGTGGCTTGGCCATTGCGAATGTTCTTAGTAATTCCAAGGTATCTGGTTCGATTCCAGCTGCAGGCTGTTTGGCAGCAGATCACTTTGCTTTGATTTCGGCAGTGGTGTTGAGAGCACTGGCAAACTACTGAACCTGAAATTGCCTAGTAAAACAAACAGCCCAAGAATGCTGTGGTTGGTTCTGCAACGTCCTGTCAAGGATACAAAACAAAATTCGAAGAAGAAAAAAATTATGATTCCAATATTTATGGACCTTGTGAACATAGGCATGGATACACAGTTAGTTATTAACTTGACCTAGACCAGATTTAAGCTTAAGCTTTGAGGATAGCCCTGTGAACTTATCGTCACTTATCATCAATCAGCAGATTCTTTATAGAACATTGCTGTCAGCAGATTCTTTATAGAACAGCTGTCAGCAGATTCTTTATAGAACATTGTTGTCAGCAGATTCTTTATAGAACATTGCTGTCAGCAGATTCTTTATAGAACATTGCTGTCAGCAGATTCCTTATAGAACATTGCTGTCAGCAGATTCTTTACAGAACATTGCAATCAGCAGATTCTTTACCGAACATTGCAATCAGCAGATTCTTTACCGAACATTGCAATCAGCAGATTCTTTACAGAACATTGCAATCTGGCAGATTCTTTACAGAACATTGCAATCTGGCAGATTCTTTACCGAACATTGGAATCAGCAGATTCCTTACAGAACATTGCTGTCAGCAGATTCTTTATAGAACATTGCTGTCAGCAGATTCTTTACAGAACATTGCAATCAGCAGATTCTTTACCGAACATTGCAATCAGCAAATTCCTTACAGAACATTGCAATCAAGAAATTCCTTACAGAACATTGCTGTCAGCAGATTCTTTATAGAACATTGCAATCTGGCAGATTCTTTACCGAACATTGCTGTCAGCAGATTCTTTACAGAACATTGCTGTCAGCAGATTCTTTACCGAACATTGCTGTCAGCAGATTCTTTACCGAACATTGCTGTCAGCAGATTCTTTACAGAACATTGCTGTCAGCAGATTCTTTACCGAACATTGCTGTCAGCAGATTCTTTATAGAACATTGCTGTCAGCAGATTCTTTACAGAACATTGCAATCAGCAGATTCTTTACCGAACATTGCAATCAGCAAATTCCTTACAGAACATTGCAATCAACAAATTCCTTACAGAACATTGCTGTGGTCATGGCACAGCTGAAAGTCTTTCTTTCTCTGGTCAATTCTGCAGCCCTGTGCACCTTCATAGTTGATGAATCTTCAGTTTCTTCATCCACCTTTACGGAGGTCGGCCTCTGCATCATCTGAACTTACTACAACATTAATTCTCTGCTCTTGGAGTGATTCCATAAAATACAACACATTCTTCTTTATTTCCACATCAGTTATATTTTCTAGTTGCTTTATTTTCATTGTCCAGATTTGTGACATAGTGATTTGGGTCACTCGCTTGAGGGAAAGTTAAGGCTGTTGTGGCGTGTATGAGATACTCCATACCTCACCTCTGGCGCCAGCTGGCTCTGTTGCTGGTTTTATGGATCCTCTTGCAAAACTACTGCCACATGTCCTTGCCATGCACCAAGATAATGATCACCTTGGTGACCTGAACTGAGTTGGCAGGAGATCTCGGAATTGGTGGCCGCCAGAAATGTTGTGTCCAGTCTAACTCTCCTCAGCCCACCCCCAGTGCATGAGTGAAAATGTCTGTTGAAACTCATTTGGAACATGAGTAAAGCCCACTAGCCAAATATACTACCAAATGGCAACTCTCTCTTAAAACATATGTCGAATGAAAGAATACTGAACTGCTGAGACTCAGCCCTGGGCCAAGAGATTTGTTTGCAGCTTAGATGAGCAATATCTCCTGCAGTATCTTGCGGTACAGTTTTGGCTTCACACATTTGTGAGGTCATCAAGGTCCCATACCTGCTGATTTGTGGAGGGTGCAGCCCGTGACAAGTGGGAAGCTCAACAAATGAATGTGAGGTTAAGCAGTTTTGTGCAGGACATGACGAATCCTTGGGTAAGCCGAGAACCATAGCGTCATGTTTCAGATCTGCATTTATCGAAGTCTCCTCAGATTGCTGGGAATACCAATGATATGCCCACACAGGAGCAACACCTGTATTAAATGGGACAAAGAGAACACTAGACAAATAAGGCTACGTCTTGTCCCTCCAAACTATCCGGGGGTAGTGGATCTGGTCAACAAATGATTGAAGAAGTTGGATATGTCACCCAAAGGGTACAGATATCGTCGTAACTTTGCTGTGAACAGGCACATCGTATTTGTTTTACTCAGACAAACAAAAAGAAGAAGAAGAAGTTTGTCCAGATTTACGCACCATATAGTGTAAATTTATAAATAACAGTTGAAATTTGATCTGCAGGCGTGCTATCGAGCTTTCCTTCGCTTTGATTAACCATAACAATGTACGGGGCATGATGAAGGAGCTTCTGCTGTTCCTGGAGACTTGTGATCCAGAGTTCAAGTCCGACTGTTGTTCCAACATTGTCATGGCTGCTGCCAAGTAAGAACATTGATCACATAAGTGCTTGATTTAATTATTGCCAGTAGTCTTCATAAAAGAGAGCCGCAGTTGTGTAGTGGCTAGAATTTACTTCTTTTCTGAGGGTCTTCGGTTTGAATCCGCACTGAGTTGGATTTTTACAAAAATGACCTTGGCGCACAGTTTGACCCATCCCTTAAAAAAAATGGGTACTAAGTAAAGGCAGCCAGCGTGATGTTGACTGTATCTCTGATCTGGCGCCCGTGGGTCAGTAAGACTGAGCTTAGCAACATATGTTCCTGACATGTATGATTATGGATTGCACTGAATTTTTGCTTTTCTGTCCGGGAGATTCAGGTGTGCGAGGGAATGAGCAGGCTGATAGATTAGCTGCTGCCGCTTCTCTGGGCGGTGAGCTACTTTATGATAAAGTGTACATGGTGAAGGCTGTTGATCAGATGGATAGTGCAACAGAACAGAGAATCCATACACTGAAAGACTAGTTTAGTTGTGTCTCAGGAATTGACATCACATCCCTTGGGGTATTCATTCCCATGAGTGCTCCATCCTCATCTTCAGCAGCCAGCACAGAGTTCCAATACTGATTTTACCGGTCACAATCTGGTTATATGTCCGTCTTGCCTTTCCTCTGAGTGAAATGAGCCGACCAAACCCTGTGGTTACACCCAGGTGCCTCATTCTCTCCAGGCCATACTAATCTTGTTTCTCTACTGATTCCATTGCTTGTTCCCAGGGGGCTGAAAGACTAGTTAAATGGATGGTGTGTAGAGGTTCTGGAAGATATTCAACAGGAAACAGGGAAACGGGTGTGTTTTTAGTCAGTTTTCATCTGGGACTCTCAGCATGTTGACTCTTCTATTGCTATGAAGAAGAGGATGGAGTACGTATATGAATGTTCCGAGCACAGTGAAGTCTATACTTAATTCATTCATTCGTTCGTTCATTCATCCATTCAAACTGAATTGTCCTTGACTGAGACATATCTCATACTGTGTTGTTTTCACTTAATAGTAAATGCAACATAGACTCTGACTAGCAAGCTTAATGAAGGAAATGGAAGGATACAAACAAATACAACCAAACACAAAGTCTTTATCAAAGGAGTACTAGCAACACAAACTGTAACTAGAAAACTCAGCTGACAAGACAGCAGAGCGTATAAACAGCACTGGTGAACATCGTTTACTGTTTTCACATAGATCATTTCATAATGTGCCTAATGTGCCTTATTAAGCTCTGATACAGCGAGACGTAGGAGCTCAAAGAAATGAGGAAGTAGGGGGAAAAGACTAGAAACTGAAATTAGCACTGCAGTCCCTGGTACCATCTGTGGTGTTTGTCAAGAGAGATTTTGCAGAATTGCCGATTGCTCTATAATTGCTCTATTAAAAATATGAGCCCAACATTATGTGTCCAATGACTGAATGACATAAAAAGCATCCTTAATTTATTTGGGAAATAAAAAACTAATGAATTGAAGTCAGTCCTGTAGTTTTAAAAATACACTGAAGTAATCAGACTGTCTCTTCTGTGCTTAGTTTTCGTTTCCTATTGTTCTTTAAAGTCGCATTTTGTTCTCTCTCATCAGATACTCACCAAACAAGAGATGGCACATAGACACTGTTTTTAAAGTTTTAACAACGGTAAGTCATCTCTTGTCATACAGTGTTTAAAGTGTTACCTTTAGGTGTTGTGCTGTGGAGAGGAGGAACTTCATTCATCCTTGACCATAGTTGGTCTAAAATAAAATTTACAAAAAATACAGAGTCAGCAGTTAACGGGTTATACGTCATTGTCAGCTGGCTGTGATCAGGCGGGGCATGAATGAAACAGGTATTAATATGGATTCACTGGAACAGGATGCCATGAACAGTACTGCATGGATGGGGGGGGGGGGGGGGGGGGGGGAATCAGGAGGGTATAGCGGATAAAGGAGAAAATTATTGCAGATAGGTAAAGAGCTGAGGGTCTGAGAAATACATTTAATACATGGCAACAGTAGTCCTGAAATCCTGTGCTTGAAATTTGGAAGACTTCTTAATGTGTGGGGGTCTTGTTTGTCGTGTTCGCTATTACTGTGGACACTTCTTCTTCTTCTTTCATTTGCCTGAAATAAGTTGTCTATATCAGCAGTTTTGTCTCTTGTATAAATTTCACTGTCGTTGTTAGTTAATTTAGTGGTCCATAGAGTTTACGTTCCACTGTTGTTCTTTCTGGCCAAAAGGTTTGCCTTAATGTGTCAAATCGGTGCAGTCCTGGAGTACATGCTGTGCTGTCTGGGACACATTTCCACAGGTGCACATGGCTGATACACCCATCTTGAATTTTGTGTACATGTGGTTACGTAATCGGTTGTGCCCTGTTCTGAAGCGGAGGATAATGACTTGTTCTGGTCTGTCCTTAATAAAATAGTCGTCTTGTGCTGGGGCTGGTGGTTTCCTGATCGATTTAATGATTCTTTTCTTTTGGTGGTATGTAACTGGTACATCCGGCTGTTCTTTTGTCGCACCTTTCTCTGCCAGTTGATCAGCTTTCTCATTTCCAGGCACTCACTATGGACATTGATTTCCACACCTTCCTGTGGCATTGAATAATACTGTCGTCTTGAAAGATGGAAAGGTGCCAACAAAGTTGTGCACTGTGTAGTTTGTGTTCTACTTTTATTTTGAAGACTTCTGTGTCCTAATTTATTGTAAAGACTTTTTAAATGAGTTTTTGCTCTAATAAAGTGATTACATAATTCTGTACACGCTATCTGTTGTCTGTGTGCACACTTGGGACCACCGCCCTCTTATCTGCATTTTCTTCCAATACTACAGACATCATCATCATCAAGTGCCTTGCTGACTGGCGTTGGTTATCATGCCACTTCACGACGTGTGGTGATCTCAAATGGCATGTAGAAAATTCATGTGCTGACACTGCTCCATGCCATGAAAAGGGACTGTCAGGAATCTTCTCGTGTTGATGTCCTCTTGTCTCTTTTTTCTACAAATCTTTCCCGTGGTCGTATGTACCAGTTTCCCTTTTCTTATAATAAGGCACTCAAAAATGATGACTGTCTCCTTCTCATGTTTGTGATAAGTTGTCGTCGGGCCCTCACCTCTTTCAGAACATCTGCCTAACTAACTTTTCGCTGTACTAGCAATTTTAAGTATTCTTCTGTAAAGCATATGTCACTAAGGCCTCAGGAAATTGTATGGCTAGTTTAATAATTGCCCACTGTCTATGACCATATTAAAGTTAAATGTTAAGGCTGAGGGGATCAGCTTCCTTGCACCGAGTTTTATTCTATTTGGCTCAGTCTCTCTCTACTAGCCGCCTGTCGAGAGCGCCGCACAAAATCCATAGCTCCGATGACGATCCCTACAAATCTCCATAAAATTGCACTTATGAACTAGTTTGAACTGCAAAACTACTTATTCTTTGCGTTCGGTTTCATATGCTCAAATCAGACCAACAGGTGGGTTGCCCCTATGAACTCTCATGTCAGTCGCAGGTCCTTCATGGTTCCCCATAGCTTGCTCTGCACACTTTGCTCTCGAGGCCAGGTGTCTTTTTGAAGTTTTATGTAGAGTGGGTAGGTCTGCTGAATGTGCTCAGGTGTTTGTGGTCCTGTTTGACAGGCGCACTGTGGGGACTGTACAATCTTTATTTTATGCATGTGGTAGTTGAGCCTGCAGTGTCCTGTTGCGTAGACGGAAAATTGTTCTATGTTGATTTTGCTGATGGGGTCTTGTGGATGTTTACTGTTAGTTTGTACTCCAACTTCAAGGGAATCTGCATAAGTAATTTATGAATGTCCAAGGAATTTTAAGGGTGCTTCTGTTAAGCACATCTCTAAGGCCTCAAGAAATTGTTTGGCTCATTTATTAACTCTTTGAGTCCCAGAAGGTTTTGCGTATGTTCCCAAGAGGTGCAATAACCATTATGGACACTCATAAGTGTATACATTTTATTTAGCAGAGTGCATGCCAGCCGGAAGTAGCCACACAGGAAGCCAGATTTAAGTAGCAGTCTCTGACCTAATGTGAACAGTGAAAGAACACAATATGTGATTGTTGGGATTCAATTAAAAGAGTCATTGACACATTATGAATTGCCTTTGACTCAGAGTTAATTATCCAGGATTCACAAAATGCTACTCTCAAGTGCTGATTGATAACCGTCCATTTTTTTCTTCTGCTGTTCAGGCTGGCAACTACATCAAAGGAGATGTGGTGACCATCGCCATCCAGCTAGTGTCTGAGACATCCTCCCTACACGCCTACTCTGTGCAGCAGCTGTTCCGTTTCCTGCGTAATGATTACACTCAGCAGCCTCTGGCACAGGTGGCGGCCTGGTGTATTGGGGAGTACGGAGAGTTAATTAACTCTGTGAATATTGAGGAGGAGGAGCCCCTGCAGGTATGTAGTCATGTTTAACTCTTTCTGTAACATCAGTTGTTGGCATTTAAAATCCCTGTATGGGTTCCAGGGCCCGGCTCCAGGGAAAACAAGATTAGACCCACTCACTGCCTGCCCGAAAGCATGTCGTAAAAGTTCTTTCAAAGTCGGAGTGCATTTGTCTGAGAGGCAAGGAACCAACAGTCTGCACACAGTTTAATCACATCTGTGAAATGGATGCACATGCATTACTTGGGTTCTGGAACAAGGCTAATGTGCAGAAGTCAGTGAACAGACAGAAGTTTTTGCTGGAACACGAAGAAGTTTTAAACAAAAACAAAAAAATAGTAAAGGACCCTTTTAACACATATGGCACATCGAGCATATGATTTTATAGGTCTATTAGCATTTGATAGGTGATATGGTCAACATGCCAGCCACCTTTACTTCCCAGGACATTACCTGGTACCAGTTTTAGGCTGAGTCGATTTGAGAGCCAAGGTCAGTTTTTTTTTAAATCATACTCCATGCATCTGTTAGCATTACCACATTGTAAATTTATTTTCTGTTTACGACAATTGTTATTTTAATTTATGCTCTATGATTGACTGATCTGTCGTAACTTGTATATGCTTTGTGAGTGACTGTGTCATAACTTGCATATACTTGGCATATGACTAGTTGATTGTAACTCACACATGTGAATGGCTGATTTGTTGTAACTTGTTAAAATGTGTGTGTATTTCTAGGTGACAGAAGATGAGGTGATCACTTTGTTAGAGAAAGTTCTAGCCAACAATAACTCTTCTGTGGTGACCAAGGAGTATGTTATCACAGCCCTGATGAAACTCTCCTCAAGGCTGTCCAGCTGCACTAGGTTAGTATGTGAGGCTTGGGTTTTTTCTCCTGTCCACTTTTGTTCCTGTCTTCTTATAAATCCAATGTAAGAATTTCTTGTCACATTAACTCTTTTGGCCTAGAGAAAACAAAACCAGTAAACTGTATTTTGAGAATTTTTGGTGCTTTATTAATATCCTACCCCAACAGGGAATATCCAAAGGTCATGGGACAGTCTAATATTTCAGGGGGTGGTAGATAGGTTGCATGCAGTCGTGGGACCTAGGCTACGCTCTCTCCTGGGACATGGGTGAGTTAGATTTAGGGCCAGTTCTTTTTGTTTTGGGGTAGTTAAAGCATCAGAAAGCCGGGAAACCCAGTCTTACCACCCTCTAAAATGTTGGACTGTCCTGTGACGTCATCTGGGGTAAGATATTAATGAAGAACCAAATTTTCTTTGTCGGGAAAATCCATTTGTCACAGGTCACAGACAAAATCCTGGAATATTTATGGACTAAAACAATGTATTAAATTCTGTACATAATAAGAGTAATCAGCAAATACGTGTTTAGCAGAGAATTATCTGGTTATTCTCTTTGAACAACAACAACAGTAAGCTTCATTCTTGAACTGTGACCTTGTCACCATTGTAATTAATGAGAAATTATGATGTCATAATTTTCTTTAAATGGTAATTTTTCATAAGAAATCCCACCTGACTTATATTTTTAGCAGACAAATTTTTGCACAGGTACAAACTGTACTGCTGCTAATAGGCTTCTTGTGAACAGACTCCTATTGCAAGTCTGTAAAGCTACATTTATGGAAGATTGAACCCAACCAGAAGTATTGGTTGTGTGTCTTCTTGGGGTGATCAGGTTGAAGCCTCGATTTTCTTCTCTAGTTTCATCATGAGATATCAATATCTGTACTTTCTTCTTTCTGTCTGTCATATTCTGTATCTGTATTCTTCTTAGTTGGCTCTGTGGCTAAGTTGATGCGAACGCTTCTTAATGCCGGGTTCGATCCCAGCTGTGGGCCATGCGCCTTGCGTGGTATCAAGAAAGCCGACCGTCCAGAAAGCAATGGCAAACTACTGGATGTAAATTTGCCTAGAAAAACCACACAACAGACAGGGGCTGTTGGGGTTCTTTCTGCAACATCCTGTAAAGGATACGCAACTAACCTATTCTTCTTAATTCACTGTATTCTTAGAATGTAGCACATTTTAAAAGCCTTAATATTCTTCTTTATCGATTGTGATGTATTCACATGAGCAGGTCGTCTAGCATGTTCTCAACACAGATCAGAATAATGTTTCTTTCTTTTGCATTCGTCCTGAAAAGGGTGTAAGTACATTCTATTATGGATTACAGCCAGACTTCGATCTGTGCCTTTCGATTCAACATATCCGGTTTGCAAACCCTTAATTAGGCACCTTTTAGAACTAGCTTGTCAAAATACAGTGAGTATTCTTGTTTTATCACTAAAATAAGGCCTTGAAACCCACATTTGGAGTAACAATTTTATTATATTTTCGATATTTACGAGGGGAAGAGTAAGTAAGTCACAAATGGTTAGTTTAAGGAAACTAAAGACGATTACAACTTGAGAACCATTTGTTTACACATACACTGTCCCTTTATTTTTCAACATAAATTCCAATAACAGTGTTGAACTTGTCCTATCGTTTTATCAGTCCTCCTAAACCTGCCGCATTGAACTTTGTGCTCTTGTTTTCTAAACCACATTTTCACTTCCTGTGTGTTTTCAGCAGACCAAAAAGTAAGGTGGAAATCACCAGGGGCTAACTCGGGGCTGTAATATGAATGTTTACAAAGTTCCCACCCTAGATGGTTAATTTTCTCCTGAGTTAACCAAGCCGTTTATGGTCTGGCATCGTTATGAAGGACTCCTCTAGTTAGCAGGCCTGGATGTTTTTTTTTTTTTGAAGTGCATAATGTTTTTTAACCCAGCTATGCACCACTTTACAGGATAAACATTTTTCAGCATAAAAGAGAAGCATTTCCTTGTGAATGACCTTTGCAGGCAGCCCTTTTGCCCAAGAATAAGGCACAACAGCACATTTTTCTTGAGGGTACACTCCGTTAAGTACGGTTGCCATTTGTTTCTGTTTTGCGAATGCGCATGCAACACCTAGCGCCACCTAACGAACAGAGACATAAAGTTTGATGTGGCTGTCACCTACTGACATCTTTAGAAACCATCAGCTACATTTTCCTGCCATCCTATAACCATTTGTGACATACTTATTGACTCCCCCTAACTTTTATTAACACATGTGATTTGGGTATCAAGTAGATTAATTTAATAGTTTATTTACTAATTTTTGCATTCGATGGATCATTTAACATTGTCCTGACAAGGCACCGTCTTATGAATCCCTTTCTCCTGCAGCCGCCTAAAGAAAATAATAACCACATATGGCTCCAGTACAAATGTGGAGTTGCAGCAGCGCTCTGTGGAGTACACAAACCTCTTCACCAGATACGACCATTTAAGGTAATATTGTGAATGTTGTGAATTGTGTTAAAGGCTTGAACAAAATATGGAACCCCGATTGGTTTTAGAACCAAGTTACATATTTTCAGTTTAAAAGTTATTTCAGTTTTAACATATGCCAGGGACAGTTGGGGAACCACTGAAGATATGGAATGAAAGTTAAATGATTTGAAAACAAATGGTTGAGGAAAATGCTGAACGTAAAATGAGATTAATTCAAGAGGAGAGAAGAAATAAGAGAATGGCTGGGCAACAACTAGTATCAACAGTTATAAGATAGAGACGATGGCACTATATTAGACACATGGTAAAATTGGTGGTGGGGGGGGGGGGGGGGGGGGGGGCTTGATACTATTGTTAATATTAAATAGAGGGGCTTCTTCCTAAAGTCCATGCTGTGTGTTGTTGGTAGTCATGTCTATCCACACCCTTCTGCCTCATGTACTTTCAGTCAGCTCTGTCACAGAGCCATGATGTCAGACTGCAGACTGTCCAGCATCTTTTCTCTCAGTCTCCCTCCACTCCCCTCCAACTTTCCTAATGACGCGCTGTATTCCAGTTTTCTTCTTCATATCACATGACCAAAGAATATAGATTCTCTCTTTCTGATGTGGGCAATCAGTTCTCTTCGTGAGTCAGTTTCTTTATGACATCCTCATTACACTTAGTTTCTCTAGTGTATTCTCATCATCTGTCTATAAAACCACATCTCTGCAGCTTCCAGTTAATTTTTCACTAATCTACCGGCTGTCCATGATTCACTTCCTTATATCCCCTGTGTGGGTTCCGGGGCCCCATTGTGGGGAAAACAAGAATAGACCCACTGCCTCCCCAAAAGCATGTTGTAAGAGTCAACTAATTGGGGAGCTTCCTTTGAAGACGGAGTGTGTCTGCCGGAGAGGCAAGGAACCAACAGTCTGTATTCAAGAGAATGAGATCTGTAAAACTGATGCACACGCAACACTCAGGTTCTGGAGCAGGACTGCAGTTCAGTAGTAGACGAGCAACCAGAACCTTCCGCCAGAGTTTACAGCTGGTGAACGCGAAGAAGAAGAAGAAGACTTCCTTATATCAAGATAGGATTTTTATAGCTTTTAAAAGTTTCTTTCTTGTCTCATTTGACAAAGAAAGATTACATAAAACATTCCTCATTTAGTAAAATGCTGCCCTTGCTTGAGCTGTTCTACATTTAACTTCTTTAATACATCTTCCATCTGATGTTATCAGTGTACCCAAGTACTTAAACATGTCAGCTTGCTTAAGGTTTGTCCCATTTACTTTGATGTTGCATTTTTGGTGGGTCAGTTTTCTTTATAATTGCCATTACTTCTGTTTTTTACTGTTCAAACTAAGACACTCATTTTCACTTTCCTTTGCAATTGTATCCAAAATTTCTTGAGGTTGTTTCATTTTTGTCAGCAAGCAAAACTAAATCATTGGCAGATCGCAGATTGTCGACAATATGCCCACCAATCTTTATTCCTGGCATACCATGTTCAGATCTGATTATTATTTCACTGTACAGGTTGAGGGACAGCAGACCCCCCAAAAAAAGTTTAGAGACCTATGATCTAAATTATAGCCTTTTTTCCCCTCCAGGCCTGCAGTTCTGGAGCGCATGCCACTGATACAGGCACACCCTCACAGTCTGGAGGATACCTTTACAGATGACAATGAAGTGAACCTGTTAGCAGACTCAGTTTCCAGAACCAATGTGCACAACCTGGCTATCTCTCCCACACAACCTACAGAGGTGAGCTGGTTTGTTTAGTTTACAAGTATGGAGTCAGAGATAAAGAGATAGTCTGGTCATATTAATACACTTATAAAAACAATCATTATCATCATGTCGCTAAACTTGTCATTTGGTCACCAGTTGCTGTTGACTATCTGGTCACTTTCCTCTACCTCTGTCAGTTGGATGCAGCGGACTTGACGTTTGCATGTTTGTCCTTTCAGCCAAACTCTGTGTCCGGTTCTTTCTTGGTCTGCCTCTTCTCTTCCCCTTCACCGAGCACAGTAGTGTTGTTTTTGGAGAGGCTAGTAGATCTTGTTACACATTCATGCAATTGCATTGTCCATCTTTTCATTGTTAATAAACGAGGTTCATAGATGCCAAAGATGTTTTGAACATCCTCCTTTGTGATGTGATCTCTATATGATATACCAAGGATCTTTAAAAAGGCCTCTTTTCCAATTAAAACAGTCCTGCACAAAATAGTTAAAATGGAGGTGAGCAATGGGAAGACAGCGATACAAATGGAAGAATAACATCAAGAGATGGATTGACAGCAGAGAAAATGTGGAGCAAAGGTGAGAGACCAAGAATATTTGTTATCCGACGCAGCTAGCCTTCATTGTGGCGATGTAGCCCAATTGATTGACGGCATCATGGAAACAAAATTTAAGAAAAAACAATTGTCACTAAACCAGCATAGCAAAAACAGTGATTGCATAAACAGCAAGAAAACAAATATTATGTAAAAGCAGCTTACAAATTAAAATTTACAAAAACTCATTATAAACTGTGATATATGCGATGATCACTGACACACACACATGTAATTAAAAACTACAAAGATTGTTATTTAAGTAACGTTCATTTCAGAATGGAGACATCTTGGATATTATGTCGAACGGCACGCCAGCCGCTCCTCCCATACAATCTAACCGAGGTGGTGGAGCTATAGATTTGCTGGATCTTCTGGGTGACCTGGGATCTGACGTGCCTCCTGTAAATAACAACACAGGTGAGCTTTTTTTGTTTTTCAGACATAATTTTTGTAACAAAAAAAAAACATAATTTGGCTATCCTCCGACTAACAGTCGGTAAAGATGGCGGCAGCAAAATATCCTTTCGAGCCAGTCACGTGTCAATTGCGCACTAGCGGTCACGAGCACACCGCGGCTTCTGCTCGTGGGTCCTAGCCATCTAGTTTAGCCCCATTCCAGGGACACCTGGCGGTGGCGATAGTTGCCGGAAAACCGCTGGAGAATCGCACATTAAGTCACGTGACTGTGGCTCGAAAGGATATTTTGCGGCCGCCATCTTTGCCGACCGTTAATCGGAGGATAGCCCATAATTTTAAACAAAATTTATGTTGTTTATGTTGCATTATTTGACACACAAAAAGTAAATGATAATGAATGAAGAAAATGTGCTAGCTGGTAATGGTGTCTCTTTTTTATTTAAAAAAACAAAATAGAATTAATTAATTCATTTATGAACATCAGTCTTAATAGTGCTCTTGACAGAGCCCATCAACGAACATTACATCTCCCCCCGACACTTCGATGAGGTACAAGGTGGAAGAGAAGAAGAAGAAGAAGAAGATTTATTAATTATAGTTTCTCTTTATTGAAGAGTGTAAAATCCCATTAGATTGTATTTAGCAGTGTTACACTTCATATTTACAGTAGCAAATGTAGTGATTTTAACTATTAAAACAAAAAACAATGGGGCCTCGTTAGCACAGTCGATAAGAGGCTCTCTTTCAAATCCAGCTACGACTCGCTGCAGCCCACGGTCGGTGATCGAAACCGGGCAGTTCCTGGGGTTCACCCAGCCTCTAGGAAATGAGTACCAGAATTGACATTCTGGGGTAAATGGAGGAACGTCGCTGTAGCTACAGAGTTAGTGCGAACGGCGACACAGGCTAACAGTTCTTATCAGCTGTCCGTAATGTGGCAGAGCACTTATGGTTTATAACTGTGTGCAATGATGCTGGTTCACATCTCCCGACTTTACCTTTTACCTTAAAAAAAAATTTTTTTTAGCAGCATTGAAGGGGGGGGGGGGGGGGGGGGGGGGGGGCAACATTTCTCTAACTAGTATTTAACTGGTAAGTACACACGAAAATGTAAAACAGCACATTTTTTTACTGGTGAAGTTGTGAAAAGTTAATGGTTTTTTTTAAAATTTATTTAACTGTCAAAGATATTAAATATTTTGGTATTTTAAGATGTAGTAAATGAAGCATATGTAAATAAAAATTAATTAAATTTGATTTCAATCAGTAAAGATTTTTTTATTTTTTTTTATTTACACACACAAAACAAGAAAAGATTTGCTTAATAAACTAATTTAATTGCAATGAGAATGAGTTTGGGAATTAGTTTTCATCAACAAGCAAGATCAAAGATAAAACAACTCTAATTCAGTTACGTCGCTATATAAAACAATGGAAGGTACTTATTGGGCTTAAAGTGGAATCCTACTACATCAATCAACTGAACATTGATCAGTGTAGATAAAATGCTACTGGCACCATTGATACTGAAACTGTGCATTGGCTGATGAAGATGGGTACAGAGCGCTTATGGGAATGCTCTGAGTGCTGTGATTTAAGTTCTTGAATCAGATCAGATCAAACCTCTGAGAACTGATGTGTGGATCCAGTTAGAACAATGTGGATCTGTCTTATGAATTTAGTAGCAAGGATTTGTTGTTTGTCCTCTGAGAGGAAGGATATAGTCTTAGAATGGTAGTTGTTTTGCTTTCTTCATTGCCTGCCTTAATGTAAGACGTATTTTTTAAAATCCTTATTTGAGATTTGATTACTGAACTGGAGATATAATTAGATTCAAATAAGTCTTTCGGTCAGGTAGGTGGAGCAGCAGTTGAAGTTCATCACATTGAGGGTTGAATACATGGTGGATATCAGGGGCTGCATTAGCGCAGTCTATAGGAGACTCACTTTCAAATCCAGTTGTAGCCCACAGGCGGTTCCAGGGGTTCACCCAGCCTTTAGGTATTGGGTACCAGAGTTGACACTCTAAGGTAAATGGAGGAACGTCGCTGTACCTACAGAGTTGCGTGCGGACAGCGACACAGGCAGACAGTTTCTTATCAGCTTCCGTACTGGAGGCAGAGCACTTAATGGTTTTATAACCATGTGCAGTGACGCTGGTTCACATCTCCCGACTTTACCTTTACCTTTAGAACTAAAGTTCCTGCTAATTGCCAGCTTCACCCCTTGTCTCCATGTTAGAGTGCACAACTTTGTGTGCTGCCCCTTGTGTTTTGTATTCCCATTTTGTGTGCTTTTATCCAATGTTAGCAAATTTTCAATATATATTTTCTCCTTGCTGGCTTGTTACAGTTCTATCACCAGTTGGTGGGAACAACTTCCTGGATGGCTTTATTCAGACTACAGCACCGCCGAACAACTTTGTCAATGGCGCTTCGTGTAAGTTTCTACACTTTGATCTTTTGCGTCAATAATTTATGCTTTTAATTGTTATAATGCGAAACTAATTGATACAGTTCACCTCTTTTATCACTTTATAGTTATTTCAAAACTCTTTAGTCTCCCCGTTTGGGTTCCGGGGTCCCATTTTGGGATAAAACAAGAATAGACCCACTGCCTCCCCAAACAAGCATGTTGCTGGAGTCGACTAATTGGGGGGCATCCTTTGAAGACAGAGTACATCTGCCCGAGAGGCAAGGAACCAAAAGTCTACACAAATAAGCCAGATGTGTAAAACAGATGTGCGCAACACTCAGGTTCAGAGGTAGACAAGCACAAAAGGTTACAGCTGGTAAACACGAAGAAGAAGAAGAAATGGACAATCAACCAGGACTTTCCACCAGAGCTTACAACTGATGAATGCAAACAAACAAACACAACTTTTTATTTCAGTTTGTTTGCTTTAGAGAAAATGGTTTGGAGACCGAGTTAATCAAAATAGTGGCAGTTCAGAACAGGATGAGTTAAAATAATCAAAGTGTTAGAACAGATCAACATAACAAATAATTGGGTCAGATATTGTGCGATATGACCCATGCGTGGAATCATCAGTAAACATATGAAGGGTTGTTTAATACTGAAAGAGATGTTAATTGTAGATGGTTCTGTCTGTTGTGAGTTTATATGTTCTCTATGGTCTGTCGTTGTTAACATTGTTCGCGGGGGGGGGGGGGGGGGGGGGGGGGGTGGACTTGGCTCCCATGTCGACCTAGTCTAAAATGGGCACCAGAGGTAATGTCCTGGAAAGCAAAGGCAGCAAGCTTCTCTAGAAATATAAGTCGAGCATCATATACTAGTGTTGGTCATGAAAAGAGTCCTTTACTTCAAATAGAGATGAGGACAGTTATTTTAGCAAAACCTTCTGATGTCCTACTCTCCGTTGTTCATGCGATATTAGATTTATAAGGAGGTTGATGTTCTTTTATCTTGGTGGGCCCCTCTGATGTGTCACCACCTTGCTGTGGTAGATACTGTGTTTTTCTGTGTGTAAGACACTCCCATGTATGTGATGACCCTTGTTTGTTTAGCTGGAAATGTTGGTCATTTGTAGTTTAGGGCATACAAGTTTAGGGCATAGTTGCTAGTGTAGCTGCCTTCCAAGACAGTGAGCAAGGTTCAGAACAGCTCTGATATCAAACCAGCCACATAAATATGGATACCACTTCAGAATTTGTGGGAATCGTGTCGAAGGAAAAGCGATAAGTTAAGAATTGGACTCTCCGCCTAATATGTCATGCCTTACAATATGGAAAGATTCTCTTATCTGCTGTTGAGTTTTTTTTTTTGGGTGTTTTTAAAAAAAAAAATAAAGTTTGAAATTAGAATTATTTTTTTGTTTTGTTTAAATGTAGACAAGAGAAATCGAACCTTAATTAACTATATTTATTTTCCAGCATTACCTGTTGTGACAGCTTTCAACAAGAATGGTCTTATCGTGGAGTTCATTTGCCAGCGGGCAAACAATGATGCCACAAAAACTGTGATTAACATGAAGGCTGCCAATTCTTCTCCATTCCCTATGCTAGATTTTGTCTTTCAGGCCGCTGTGCCCAAGGTGAGTAAATGTAGCTATAAAAAAATCTCGCAGTTTTACTTGTTTTTCGTTTATGTTTGTTTCCAAGTGGTCTCGAGGCTTGGTGTCCGCCTTGAGTGCTAAAGTTCCAGGCTCATTCGCTGGTAAGGGCTGGGGGTTTTTTCACGTCGACTTGGACTATGTAATTCCCTCTGGTCTCTGGGTAGTGAGATCGGACGCCCTTGTGAATAATTACGCACGTAAAACTTCCCTTGGCAGTTGGAAATCGAAAAGAGTAGCTTAACGGCACTGCTGGGGAAAATGTGGAGTTGAAAATCCTCCCAAAGTATTTCAGGATCCTCGCCGGTGCTACAGAGCCTGTGCACTGTGCTGAGCTTCTTCGAACTCAGACTTCAGTTAGAAGAAGAACGGAGCACTTATGGGTTACTATCCGTGTGCCATGATGTTGATCCTTGTTCAAACCTCAAACCCCCACGTGGAATGGTCGTAGTGCAGACACCCACCTACTGCTATATCAGCCTTGTTTCTTCTGCATTTGACATCAGCCTAGCTAAATTATATTTTAAATTTTTATTTTTTTTGGTCGGCCCTCGCATATAATCTTTTGGCACAGTCTGTTTAAATCACTATTTATCAATAGAGGGCTTGTAGACTGAAATGGTTGGGGCATATAGAGAGAATTTATGATGACAGAGAGGCAAAAACTGTACAGAAGGGAGTTTAATGTCCATAGACCATGAAGCAGACCAAGTGGACAGTGGAGAGGTAATATTGAGGCAGACCTAAAAAAATCTTGGGAGTCACCAACTGGAAAGAAAAGGCCAATCACTGAGATGATTGGAGGTTAGTGATATTTGCAGCAGTGAATCTGAAGGCCTCAGAATGCTGAAGAAGAAATTGTCCTGTGATATATCTTGCAAGCTTTTTCTAGTCACTGTCTTGTCTTTGAAATGTTTTAAAAAAAATATCTTTAGTAGATATGAAGTTATATAAATCCTATATTGACATACAGATGTGAATCATTGACAGTTAGTAAATTAGTGAAAACTTATTTGGAAGCTGCGTAGATGAGGTTTTATAGACGAATGAGGAGCATACCCTGGACAGATAAAAAGAGTAATGAAGACGTCTTGAAAGAAACTGATTGCCCACATCAGAAAGAGACAATCTAAATTCTTTGGTCGTGTGATAAGAAGCAGAAAACTGGAGTACATCGTGACAGTAGAAAAGTTGTAGGTAAGGAGAGGCAGAGGGAGACGGAGAGAACAGAGGCTGGACAGTTTGACATCATGGCATGGAAGATCAACTGTGTCAGAATTTATTAAAAGTACACGAGGCAGAAAGTTGTGGATAGACATGACTACCAAAGCTACACAGCATGAACTTTAGGAAGAAGTGGGTATGATGGCCACTATACTTTACAGACGCCATTTTTTCTTTGCTCAGCAGTAGCTGCAGTCCATTGTTCTATTTTATTAAATTACTTTCTTGATAACTGTTGCATTTGCTGAAGTAAGTTAGGGTAATAGTTACATTGGTCTCCCCACCGACCGCCCCTAACACACTAGCTCACTTCTGATTGGTTGACCTTGAGCCATGCAACCTTGGGTCACTTAGGGTGTTCCTCAATGCCGTTGCCTTTGGATGTTGTATAATTCACCAAGCCAGAGGTTTAACACTCCAAAAACATCGACAACTGGGTCTAACACACAACCACTTAAGAGAGTGATGAAACCTATGTCACAGGCAGTCTCTCAGACTAAACACCTAAATGCAAGATAACAGACTGCCACACCCATAACCTCAACCATAGTAGCAAACTTATCTGTGGAATTGACCTACTTTCTGTGGGGAGACCAACGTTCCAATAACCTAAGTTTGTTCACACCTTTCGTCTTTCCTGATAGTAGTGTTATATTAATGCTGTAGGGCGGGGCTATTCAACTAAATTAACTCAGGGGCCACAATTTTGAAAATGGGGGATTGTCTCCAGCCAGAGGACTGAGCCCATTCATAGAAAGATCGTTAATACAACTGCGGGCCACTTGACCCCAGGCGGCTATTTGAATAGCCCTGCTGTAGGAAGGCGTGAGCAATCACATCGCAGCCCATGGTGATGGCAAGTGTAGCAAACAAGGCCCGCTCACATTGAAAGAAAAAATTTATAATAATAAAAGCAAGGGATTTCTGACCACTATTGCTGTCGTGTGTATTTAATGTGCCTCTTTTCAGACGCTTAGCTCTCAACTCTGCAGTTGTTTGTTGTTGTTAGTCTCTATTCCCTTCCCGATTGACCGTTTCATGCATAGTGGCATCCTGTTCCCAGTAATCAGTCTCAGCATCATGTGGGTTTCATCCAAGGCTCCTTCCTAGGGAGAAGAATCAATCCACTGCCCCTTAACAAGCATGTGGTAAAAATTGACTAATTAGGGATACTTCTTTTGACTTCATAGTGCATCTGTTTGAGAGGTAAGGACCCAACAGTCTGCATGCAAATAAGCCAGATCTGTAGAATGGATATGCATGCAGAACTTATGGTCTGGAACAAGACCAAAGTCCAGAAGTGGACAAACAACCAGAACTTTCTGCTGGAGCTTACAGTCTGTGAACACTTAAGATGAAGAAGAAGTTTCATTCATGAGCTGCTTGCACACGTAAAGTTACCAGTTATTTATTTGTCTCTGATGTCCACAGTCATTCCAGTTGAACCTCCAGTCACCGTCAGGAAGTGTCATTCCTCCTGTCAACGCTGGAACTGTCACCCAACTCATAGAGCTCATTAATCCTCAGAAGGTAATGTTGAATATCATTTTTCCTCATGTGACAAGTATGCAGCACTATGATAAAATATTAAACCAAACAATCGACTATCATCTGTCCTCATGTGACAAGTATGCAGCACTATGATAAGATATTAAACCAAACAATCGACTATCATCTGTTGTCATGTGACAAGTATGCAGCACTATGAAAAGATATTAAACCAAACAATCGACTATCATCTGTTGTCATGTGACAAGTATGCAGCACTATGATAAGATATTAAACCAAACAATCGACTATCATCTGTTGTCATGTGACATGTATGCAGCACTATGAAAAGATATTAAACCAAACAATCGACTATTATCTGTTGTCATGTGACAGGTATGCAGCACTATGAAAAGATATTAAACCAAACAATTGACTATCATCTGTTGTCATGTGACAGGTATGCAGCACTATGAAAAGATAAAAAACCAAACAATCGACTATCATCTGTTGTCATGTGACAGGTATGCAGCACTATGAAAAGATATTAAACCAAACAATCGACTATCATCTGTTGTCATGTGACAGGTATGCAGCACTATGATAAGATATTAAACCAAACAATCGATTATCATCTGTTGTCATGTGACATATATGCAGCACTATGATAAGATATTAAACCAAACAATCGACTATCATCTGTTGTCATGTGACAGGTATGCAGCACTATGAAAAGATATTAAACCAAACAATCGACTATCATCTGTTGTCACGTGACAAGTATGCAGCACTATGATAAGATATTAAACCAAACAATCGATTATTATCTGTTGTCATGTGACATATATGCAGCACTATGATAAGATATTAAACCAAACAATCGACTATCATCTGTTGTCATGTGACAGGTATGCAGCACTATGAAAAGATATTAAACCAAACAATCGACTATCATCTGTTGTCATGTGACATATATGCAGCACTATGATAAGATATTAAACCAAACAATCGACTATCATCTGTTGTCATGTGACAGGTATGCAGCACTATGAAAAGATATTATACCAAACAATCGACTATCATCTGTTGTCATGTGATAGGTATGCAGCACTATGATAAGATATTAAACCAAACGTGAATTAGAACCAGGCAGCTTCACAGTATCACAGACAACAGGTGAACTTTGTGGCTAGAGTCTTTATCGTTACATTATATGAATTAGCAATACCACAGATCCAAGCAAGAATACTCAAAATCACTCAGCTGAAGTATCTCTAAGAGAAATCACATGTCTGTCCGGTCAGTTAAATTCCTGACATGAGTGTGATCACTGGAAGTGAATCCCTTCCCTTCCGCAAGCTGTGAATGGCAAGGGTTGTAACTCAAAAATATTAGATACAACTGTTATGCGATTTTTTTTTTGGGGGGTGGGGGGGGTTTCGGGGTTCACTAGTTTGCCACAGCTTACTGAACAGTCTGCTCTCAATATCACTATTGAAATCAGTGCAATGGAGCAATCACCTAAAGCTGCAACCGAACAAGGTATTCCTGAATTATGAAGCATGTTTGCAACGCTTAAGCCATGGATGGGGACTACATTATTGTATATATGCTCAAATTTATGCATTTTACAAAAGTACTGTTTATAATTTCTTAGTCTTGTTTATGCTTTTGGGAAAATGTCTCATTGATACATTTCCTTTTGTGCTTGTTTTCAGCAACCAATCCGCATGCGATTAAAAATCAGCTACACACAAAATGGCAACACCATCAGTGAAATGGGCGAAGTGAACACATTCCCACCGGAGCTCTGGCAATAACATCTTGTGTACATTTTAGTTTTTGTTAGTTGGCTGTGAATATGTGCATATGAAAGGTTGATGTATGCTAGTTCTTTACTGTTCGTGAGATTTACAATATTTGCCTGTCAGGTCAAGTTGGTGGGAGAGGGGAGCACCCTGTCATAGGATCATATGGTTTGTTAATGTATAGTGTTGAAGAAAAAAAAAAGGTAGTTATCCGATGGCGCATTTGTATTAGTTGATGGAAAAGCCCAAATGCTTAAAACCTATTGTTGACCCAGATGTGAAAGGACTGTCAGTTGATTTGTTGAACCCTAAGGTATATTCTAGTGTTCAGTGTGAACAATTTCACTCATTAAAATTGCAAAGATTTTGAATGTCAAAGGAAATTATTTTTCAGTAGTTATGCATTTCCTTTAAAAAAAAAGTGTTGTAGTTTTTTTGTTTTTAGCAGTTAATCGCCATTAAGGAGTTCCAGTGGTGTAGCGAGCAGACGCTTGTCTGCGGATCGAAAGATTATGGGTTTTTCAAAAATGACCTTAGCTGCCAGGTCGACCCAGCTTTGAGTGGCTGGGAACTAAAGGTGACCTACCTGATGCTAACTACATCACTCACTGAGTGCCGATCGGTCTGCAAAATAGAGGTAAAAATATATGGGCTGTATACCTATCCCCAGAAGGCATGGAAAGGGGTCCTTTACTTTACCAAGCGCCATTGGATAACTGCATTTGTTTTTAAACAGCATAGTTTATTTTCATTTGGATTCCTTTGATGCCATGGAAAGCATAGGAGGAGGGGGTCATGTAGGGAATAGGGATAATGAAGAAAATGATTGCAGATAGGTTAAGAGCAAAGCGACTGAGCAGCACATTAAATACTTGCATTAGGAACAGTGGTCCTGAAATTCCTTGCTTTAATTGTGGTAGACGTTTCTTAACCTGAGCAGGTCTTGCAATTCAAAATCGCCCTCCCCTGGGCTATGATTTCCATGCCACACCACCGCACAATGAAACACTATTGTCTGAAAAGTTGGGAAGATGTCAGAGCAGATATTTTGGCTACGGTTTTCAACTTATCTTTGCTTATGGCTCCTTTCTGATCATATTTATATTTGTATAACACCCCCCCCCCCCCTTTTTTTTTTTTATTTCTTCAAAGTTGCTGTTAGTTAGGCCTAATTTTTTTTGTACCATGCAACTCACAGTAAGTTTCTTAATGACACTATACGTGCTACACATCTCTCAACTTTTAGGCCATATTCTTCTGTTCTATTAACCCATTCTATCTTGGTTGTCAATTTAACCCTTTCTGTTCCACAGTTGCGTTGTTTAAACTCATTAATGTTCAAAAATTATCATCATTATGTGCTCAGAATTTGGGTTAGAAAGTGCTGAAGGAGCCGTTCTTTGTTTCTGAAAGAGCTTACTGGATACAGTTAACTGGGGGACAGCTGTAGTAGTTATCTCACTACCGGCCGTAGTTAATGAGGATAATTAATCCTACCAAGTGTAGTTATCAGAAGATAGTTAACTGTCTAGTAGCCGTACCATTTATAAACCCAAAGAGTCACATAATAATATGTTTGTAGTTGCTGTTAAGGATAACACAATTCTATGCAAATATATGTGTATAAAAACAAAACCAAATCTGGACATAAACAGTGCATGCAACTACAAACGAAAATATTCTTTTAAATGTTCAGATGAGTTCTGTAGAAATAGATATACAAATATTGTACCTTTTAGAAACTCTGCCAGACCCACCCACTGATGTTTGTGTGCCAGACCCACCCACTGATGTTCATGATGAATATGGTATTTACTGTGGCACGCTATGAACTTGATGCAACGTCCTAAAAATAATGTATTTGTTGTGGCTATGAGAAATAACGGTGCTCACTTTTTAAAATAAGACATTTGCTATGGTCTCCTCAGAATGTAGAACTTTTTCTCTCTATAAAATATGGCATTTAGAGTAGAATTGAGGCACTTGGATGAAGTAAAGTACGTACTGTGGCCCTCTAGAAACAGATGCTGCTGCTAGCCTTCTGAAGAAAAGGGGTAATTACTCTTCACCTCCTCTAGCTGTGACTTGTTAGACATGTGAGTGAGAGGGTTATCTGACAAATGACACCTACTGTGGCATTGAAATACACACTCACACACACATACATATATATATATACATATGTGTATACACACACACATGTACGTACTTGTGCATGAGCTCCCTAAATGTATTTGTGGCAATGGTATCGTGTAGGCAAAAAAGCACTTAATGTGATGACTCTTCCTCCCATAGCAATTATTGTCCGATTTCGGTAAACACATCTTATTTCAGTAAACCCATAAGTTGCCTTTTACAACATGCTTGTTGGGGGGTCTAGGTCTTTTTTTCTCTTTCCATCTCTCTCTCTCTCTCTCTCTCTCTCTCTCTCTCTCTCTCTCTCTCTCTCTCTCAGGATTAAATATTCTAAATTTAGTACCACAAGCACTTACAAAAGTGTATCGTGTGTTTTGCTGTGAATAGGCAGGAAATTGTTGAAAGTGTCAAATGTATACACGTGTGCATCTGTTATGAGTGGAATATATTCCTTGTCATCAGTGTCGTGGTCAGAGTTGTCCAGGGTTGTTCCTTCCATGATCACGTGTGGACTAAACAGTCATGGACAAAGCTCATTAATAATGATGTTAATGACCATTTTGAAATATACTGTTTCAGAAAATGTTATATGTTGAGATTTTTTAATAATTTTTTTTTTTACTGTACTGTTGATTTTTGTGTGTGTGTGTGTGTGTGTGTGTGTGTGACGTGACCTATATGGTTCTGTGTTCCACTCAGACTCATCAGAATGGGAATGAGTTCTGGGAAATATGTGAGAAGGAAAATTAATGAGGAACTGAACCGGGCCACATGATCTCAGATTTGGCCTAAAATGTGTACAGGTCTAATACATCCAGAGTTATTTCTTCTTTTTCTTAGTGTTCACCAGCTGTCAGAAAGTTCTGGTTGTTTGTTCATTGTTCACTTCTGGACTTAGCCTTGTTTTACAGATCGCTTATTTGTTTGCAGACTGTTGGTTCTTCACCTCTCAGGCAGATGTGCTCAGACTTTTTAGGAAAAATTACTAATTAGTCGCCTCTTACAACATGATGTATAATGAGGCCGGGGTTTTTTCTTTTGTTTTCTCCGGTCCCGAAAGTTCATGTATTTTGGCCATGTTAAACATCTTAGTTGCCTGGGGGAAAGAACGGTAATGGAGAGTATAGTTTCTGAAAAGTGAGGCAGACCTCCGTGAAGATGGATACAAGACATTAAAGATGCATTAGTTATGAAAGCACATAGGGCTGGAGAATCGGCTAGAGGAAGAGAGACTTGCAGGTTTGCCGTGAAGGAGCAAGGTTCTTTAAAGGACCACATGCTGATTGATGATGATGATGATATTTCATTTTGCTCTATATATAAATTGTTACAGATAAATGAAGTATTTATATTTTTGTGTGTGGAGATTTTATTTTAACATCGATCGGCTCATTGTGTGTAGCTTCTTGTATACTGTTGACATTCTGAAGTGAACAGTACATTGAATGGTAATCTTGATGAATACCTAATAAATTTATCTGTGAAATTATGTTGCTTCATCTATATAATGAGCATCATACCATAACATGATAGCTATACGGTCATTGAGGTCAGGTTTTCATAGACCATGTTCCATTCCATAACTGACATTATCCATATACAGGGTGATTGAGAATGATTGCCAGGATTTCAAACTGTAGTATTTAATGGATATACATGTGTGGCATCTTAAAATATTCACAAAAGTGTCAAGTTTTTGACTTACCTTTGTACACTACGATATGGGCACCATTTGTAACTCTGGTTATGTCTAGACAGTATTTAGTCATTGCCACATCTTCTGAATCATATTCAGAGTCTAGTCTGTGAACTAGGCAACCAGTGTGAAGTGGATTATGCAGTGGATACCGTCCCACTGTGGAGTTCCCAGAAATGAAAGAGCTGATTTCTTCTTCTTCTTCGTGTTCACCAGCTGTAAACTCTGGTGGAAAGTCCTGTTTTTTCATCCACTTCTGGACTGCAGTCCTGTTCCAGAACCTGAGTGTTGTGTGTACATCTGTTTTACAGATCTGAGTCATTTGTATGCAGACTGCTGGTTCCTTGCTTCTCAGGCAGATGCACTCTGACTTTGAAGGAAGCTCCCAATTAGTCGACTCTTATGACATGCTTTTTGGTAGGCAGTGGGTCTATTCTTGTTTTTCAGGGCCTCAGAACTCACACAGGTAAAAAGAGCTGATAAACTAGCAAAGGAAGGTGCAATCAAAGAACAACCTGACATAGTCTCTTGTCAATGGAATAATTGAATCAATCAGAAAGCCACCAAATCCGGCACAAGACAAATACCATATTATGGACAGACCATGATTTGGAAGAGGGCACAGTCAACTTTGCAGCCGCATGTACACAAAATTTAAAATTGCCGAATCATTCATGTGTACATGTGGACTAGCACCTGAGACAACAGGTCATATCCTCCAAGACTGTCCCAAATGTAACATTTCAGGTAAAACTTCTGGCCAGGAGAGACACTGGTGGAAGCCAAACTTTAAGGGAATTACAAAAGACAGTGAAGTACATACTAGAGACATCATTGCAGATATAGATAATTTATTTCCAGTGAAAAAAAGAAGAAGAAGACATCCAGAGGTGACGGTTGCAGTCAATTCTCTTTAATAAGGTGCTGAATGTTCTTTATTTTCCCAGTGCTGTTTTAAGCCTCATGGTCACACCAGGTCATGTGAAACTTTAAACTTTTCAGAACATTGTAAGATGCCCCATGATTAGCTGTACATGAAAAAAAAAATTGGAGAACAGATGTCTTAGAAGAATACTAAAATCTCCACTGGACAGAGTTAAGATCCAATATGTAACTAAGACAAGAGACCAAGCAAGATAATGTATCCATTTTTATAAGAAAGTGCCACTGGAACCACGTCAACCATACACTGAGAATGGATAAGACCAGATTTCCCCGTCGAGCCCTCATATGGACACAGGAAGGGAAAAGAGAAGACTAAGAAAGAACCTGCATAGAACCATCATCAGGAAAAGCTCAACTGTGGGCCTAATGAACATCCAAGACCTAAAACAGGTGGCAACGAACCGCCAGACATGGACAGATGTGACCACTGCCCTAGATCCCAGAGGAAAGACTAACTAACAGGTATACAGTCGAGTCTACTTAAGTCAAACTCTGATAAGTTGAATTTAGCTGAAGTCGACATGATCAGCTTAGTCCCTGCCATTTACCAATCTTTGTATAAAAAGTCCTGATAGGATGAATTCCATTAGCTCGAATGTTTCGGATTAGTCGAAAATAAAAACCGCCTATATATGTTGATGTTTAAGTCGAACTGTCGATTATCACGTGCCCATTGTTTGTGAAATGCATTAGAAGGGTTGGTTAAAAGTAAGCTGTATGATAGATGAGACTGTTGCGGCCTGGGGATACACGATGACAACCATGGACGGGGCGGGAGCGGTTGCATCGAGTGCTGTTGCTTCTAGGTTCACATTGGGAGGAGGTGGGGGATCGGTAGAGTGATGTCACTTAGATTTCCCGGTTCTGATTTTGGCGTGGCTCATTTTTACATTGCGTTTGGCACTCAGACTCCTGTATTATCTTCCCTATTTACTGCTCTTTCCCCTTCTCTCTGATTTTTCTACCTCTCTCGTCTCCTTTCTTGCCCTCCCCTTCCCTTATCTAACCTCACTCTGTTCTCTCGCTCTCCCCCTTCCTGTGTCTTTTGTCTATTCCCTTTCTCTCCCTCTTATCTGCTATCTTCATCTCCTCCTCTCTTCCTTACGCTCTTCTGTCTCTCTCTCATTCTTCTCCTTCCTTTCCTCTATAAGTATTTCCGGTGCTACGGAGTTCGTACACTGCGCTGAGATTCTTTGGACACTGGCTAGAGTCAGAAGTAGAATGGAGCACTTATGGGTTAGCCCTTGAACTATGATGTTGATCCGTAGTCTAAACCCAAATCCTCTATATTTTCTCTCCCCCACCCTTAAAGTTTACCTGATTCACTGGCACACATCTGTCTGTTCCCTATGGTTGTGTCTAGTACACAAGAATTTGTGATTTGGTTAGGGGGACGGGATGAAGTTTCAGCAGTAAATTTTTTTTTTTTTGGTTCTACGTTTTCTTTGGATATTCTATTGTTCTTTTTCTTCTGATGCTGTGTTATATTTGTTAGCAACCCTGGCATTTGAATCAATGGTAAGTATGAAATATTTCTAACAATGAATTGTTTAAATAAGGGTTGTAGCCTAAATAATTGGTGTTTTTTTACTTGGTTCTACTGCATGTTATTAGTGTACAATCTGTACTTTGTGGGCTGTCTAGATAAGTAGAATTTCTGATAAGTAGAACAATTTCGTTACGTCCCTGTAACTCCTACTTATCCAGACTCCACTGTATATCCAATAAATACTTATGTTATAACAACTTATAATCCCAGCAATCATTCTCGATAGCCCTGTATATGTAGATGTTTTTAGTTGCTGTAAATCAGGTTTCCTAGGTGCACAATATTCATTTCACATTACTGCGCATTCCATGTCAGTAAAGCTAGTCAAGAGCCAGCTTGTATGTTGAAGCCTTGAATTATCTTCAGTATGTTTGTTCAGCCAGCAGTCACCACCTGTTTTCTGTACCTTTCTTAATTTTGTGTCTTCAAATTATTGTTATTTTTGTAAAACTAGATATGAAAGTTACAGTACCGCAGCCTAGCTGTAGACCACAGCACAAAATGCCAACCATCAGATTGAGGGCACACACAGAAGAGGATTCAGGAGCTGACCTATATCTTTTATGGCTTGATTTTTTTTTTTTCCTATTTTTTCTTCGGTTGTAAACTCTGGCAGAAAGCTGTGGTTATTCATCCACTTGTGGACTTAAGTTCTTGTTTCAGACCTTGAATTTTGCTTGCACATCTGTTTTACATATCTGTCTTATTTGTATGCAACCTGTTGGTTTTTTTGTGTGGATGTGTTACCTAGTGACTGTTATTTTGTTTGTGTGCTATTTGTAATTCAAGATAGAAGTATTTTCTGTAAAAAGGAATTTGTGTTATGTTTAAACAAAAAAATATACCTGGTTTTAAAGACAAGTTTTTTATTTCCAGTCTAGAGCTGCAGTTCTGCTTCCTACCTCATTGAAGTGCAGAAGTAAAGCAAAAGTAAACTGCCTTTACTTCAGAGAACATTTCCCTGTACCAATTTTAATGCTGGATCAACCTGGGCTCCCAGGTTGTTCTAATCAATGTAACCACAATGGAGATTGGAGCCTGTGAATGAATGAATCAGGAATTGATATCACCACACTCGGGACACTTGTCAGCCTTGCTCCATCCCCTTCCTCAGCAGCCAAGGAAGACTCAACATACTAATAGTGCCATCTGCAACCTCATTAAGAATCTGCCTTAGATTCACCCCTCAGTGTTGACTATCTTACAGAACCCCCCCCCCCCCCCCCCCCTTTCCCAAGTTGGTCTTTTGGGACCTATGACCAAGCAGCTTACAGTGTGTGGATGAAAATATCCCTTGATTTCTTTCCGTAGCCCAATGTGATCTGTTAAGTTAAACATTTAGTCAGAACAAACTAAAGAAATCTGGCTTTCCCAATGTAATTATCACTAGGCGTGTGGCCACTTGGAAAGTAATGCATTCATGCTTTTTCATCTTGGTTATTTCTTCACTTTGGCATCTGCTTTGGGACCTCCCGATAGTGAAAGAGTTAATCATATGGATTGTGTGTGGCAAGAACTCTGACCTGATCCGTGATCGTGTGAGATGGCGGGATATGACGGTATACACATAACTGCACAGTGCACGAAAAGAAGATGAGAGTAAAAGTGTATTAATAAATTGATGGTTGTGCTGCTCTGTTGCTTTGTGAGTTTATACATGCAATATTTCCTATTATGACTTCAGCTGAAGGCCAGATTCCCTTGCTCACTGTTGTTTTTTTAATTACATTTTTTGCTATAATTATAATTTATTGTCAGTGTTATTGTGTGTTGTAGGAGCTGCAGGGGTGTGTAGTGACTAGACTCTCGCCTGCGGATTGGAAGGTTATGGGTTTAAGTCCTGGGAAGTAAAAACAGCTGCGGCATGATGTTGGCCATATCACCCTCGGAGTGCTGATTGAGTCCATAAAATATAGATCTAACACTATGTGCCCAATACACCTAAAGGCGTGAACAAGCGCTGTTTGCTTTACTTTGCAATGTGTGTTATCTTCCTTGTCTGTACGTCACCTGAGGAATGTTACTTTTCCAGTGTATATTCCTGATCATTCCAAAAGCTTTTCTCCTAATATTGTCGAACTTGAATCCTTTATTTTTTCTTTTTTGTTAGCTATGTGAAACTTAAATTATTTCAGCTTGTCTATAATTTGGTGAAAGTTGAATTATTTCAGTTTGTTTGTAGCTTCAACAGATTGTTGTAAGATTGCTTGTTTTAAATTATGAATTCAGAGGGTACACGAAGCATACTGTTATTATTAAAAGGAACAGAACTTTAGAAGTTTTTACAAGTGTGGGTGGGAGCTGTCGGGGTGTAACAGCTGGAAGCTCACCTGTGGATCCTAAAGTCATGGGTTTAGATCAGCATGGAGCCTGGTTGTTTTTGTTTTAACATGACCTCAGCTCCCAGATTGACCAAGCCTTAAACTGGTAGTACCAAGTAAAGGTGGCCGGTGTGATGTTAACTACATCATAGGCCGATAGGTCTTTAAGATTATAAATCTGGCCACATACATAGGCCGATTGGTCTTTAAGATTATGAATCTGGCCACATACATAGGCCGATTGGTCTCTAAGATTATGAATCTGGCCACATACATAGGCCGATTGGTCTCTAAGATTATGAATCTGGCCACATACATAGGCCGATTGGTCTTTAAGATTATGAATCTGGCCACATACATAGGCCGATTGGTCTTTAAGATTATGAATCTGGCCACATATGATCGATGCCACCGTTGCCTTGTATAAGGACCCTTTTCTTTTTTAAACAAGTCTAACATGATTTGATTGGCATACTGAGCAAAACATAGGAAGGATAACATCCATACATGTGGAAAATGTGACATTGTTTTGTATTTAATTGACACGTTGAGCATATGTAAGAATGATATGTGTGAGAAGCATTGCATTGTTTTGTATTAAACTGACATTTTGCAGAATGTGTAGAAAGGATAAAATCAGCATGTTTGGGAGATGGTGCATTGTTTTGTATTGACATTTTGAGTAGTGTATAGGAAGAATTATATCAGCATGTATGGGAAACATAACATTGTTTTTTATTATTTTATTTCTCCATGCTAATTTCATGAACTTGTTGCATGCGACCAATGATGTGAACATATATTCAGATAAAAGGTAATGCTTGTTTGTGTGTGTTCTACTATACACATTAACATCTTGTTGGGGGTCAAATAAGGTGCTTTATTGGAGTAGGGGGGTTTTCTCAGATAGCCAGTATATTTATTTGTTGTCCATGCATTTTGTTGTAATGTGAAATGTAAAACTTCTTGTCACCTGTAAGTCAGGTAGCTGTGGAAATGTCGTGGGTAGTACACTATGCGCTGGCTCTGTCGTTCTAGGTTCAGATCTCTCAAAGCATGGATTAACCCTTGTCAGTCCCAAGGGGGTTTAACAGCAGCAGAGGCCCAAGGGGTGGTAAAGAGAGACGTAAATTCAGCCCATCTTGCATTCACTGGGCTTCCTGGTAGGAACGTATGATGTGTTCCTTAGGATGGAAAGAGTTAATTAGCAACCCTTCGTGGCCTCATGGTCAATCTAGTCTTTGAAAATGGGTGCTAACAGAAATGCAACCTTAAGGTGCTGGTTCAATGAAGTGTGGAGAAAAACTGCCCTGAGGTTGTGAGACCATAACCTCAAACTGATTCTCAAACACAAAGAGAATATGACTTTTTAAAAAAAAGTATATTTGTAAAACACAAGTTGTCTGTGGGAAGATAAAGGCATATATAATAGTGTTGATTTCATAATATTGTGATTTTATTGGATTTTCCTTTTTTCTTTTAAGAAATTGGAAAATATAGATATGAGCTAAGTGACAGTTTATAGGCCTCAGGGTTCTCCAGTAGTTGGTATCAAACTGTCTAGTTAATGCTGTGCCATATAAGGATGACCTAAGTAATTGTCACTGCATTGTGAATCTATAAAATTTTCATTCACATATCTTTGGCTCTAGTTTCCAAAATGTGAACCATTCGTTTACTACAGTCCCCATTCTCCTGAGGCATTCTGAAGACTAAGTGAATGAACTTGATGCAAGCCATTTGCCACAAGGTCACAAAACCAATGATGGAACTCATGATTTACATGTCAAGTATATCAGAGTTGATGTTAATTCACTTGCCTATAAGACTTGTCTGGAAAAAATGGAAAGATGCCAACAGACAAATGTCAGAATTAAGATTCAGTCAGCCTCTGTTTTGTTAGCGTAAATTAGTAGCAGTATTTTTCTCTTTAGTTTTCAGGCATTGTGTAAGTTTGTGTGTATCTTATGCCTTTTTCTTGTGTTGGCATTTGTTAGTGGTACCTGATGATGTGTCATCTTGCACTTGCATGCTCACAGTGTGAGCTCTATGATCCATCCTGTCAACCAGGGATGAGGATTGTTGCTAGCCTAGTGAGTTTACAGGAGTTGAAGACTTCACTTTGGACAAAATGAGTTGAAGACTTCACTTTGAGCTAACATAGATACAGATAAATATAGATAGTAAATGTGTACTATCCATGAGAGGTGAAAGTGTTGACTTATGTGTGGCTTGCAAGATCTAGAATGAGTTTACAGGAGTAAAGACAAATTTTGAACTGATGATATGATTTGATGAGTGAATGTATACTGTGTTTGTTTCATGAATGAGAGATGGAAAGCGGAATATTGATGTTTTTTGTGGCTTACAAGAGCTTGTAATTTTATCTTGTGTTTAGAGTTTGTTGTCGTTTTCTACGACCACTCCTCTACTGCTGGTTTTTGTTGTTGCTGTGTTTTTATTTGGTTAATATGACCAAAAATGAAGTTGGTTCGAACATACAATTAGCTAAGAAAATGTGGTACTCTTATAAAAATCTGGTTGGGAATAAAAGACTAGCAAGTTTTCTGTGTGGATCCCTTGGGTGAAAAAGAATAAACTTACTAGCTCCCGACAAGCATATTGTACAAGATGGCCTAATTAGGAGTGCTGAAATAAGGTGTTGGGCCAGAAGGTGCAGCTAGCTGTATACAACACAAAATCTCGACCGCCCTTGTAAAGTCAAATGCAGAAGAAGAAAGGCAAACAAGAGAGAGGCACTGATATAGCTGGGAGGATAATATCAAAAGTTTACAATTGGAGGTCAAGATTCAGAATGTGTGTCAGATCCATTGCAGCTAAGCCGTCTTTGTAGAATTGGCATTTGATAGGACTGAAGAATAGAATTGGATTGTAATATTTAAGGTACCTACGATGTGAAACATTATTTGCAGTCAGTTTTTTTTTTAATTATTTATTATGGTGTGTAGTTTAGTGGGTTTTTTTTTTTAAATTACACTATTAATTTATTTAGTTCTTGAAAATACAGATTTTATTTAGTTCAATGTTAGTCTCCCCAAACAAAGTAGGTCATGTTCCATTGATAACTTTGTTGGACTGGTCTATTTTCTAGGGGGTTACGGGTGTGCCGCTCTATTGTTTGCTTTCTGGCTTGTCTTGCATTTACATTTTTCTTCAGAGAAAGAGAATGCCTGTGACATAGGTTGCAGCATTCTCTAGGGGGTTGTGTGTTAGACCCAGTTTATCCATGTTTTTGCAGCGTTAAAAGCGCTGGCGTGCTAAATAAAATAAAAAAAGTAAAGGACCCTTTTCCACGCCTTAAGGCGTATAGGGCATATAGGGCTAGACCTTATATTTTATAGACCAATCGGCACAAGATGGGTGATGTGGTCAGTATCACGCCGGCCGCCTTCACTTTCCCGGGACTGCATCCGGTACCCACTCAAGGCTGGGTCGACCTAGGAGAGGCGTGCTAAATATACATGCGATATTAACGGCATTGCAGAACACCCCAGTAGCAGTGTGCGAAAGTCAATCGGCTCAGAAACTACCAATCAGAAGTGAGCTAGTGTGTATATGGGCGGGCCCTGGGGTCACTACGTGGAACTAACCCAGATTTGTTATGGTTTTTTCATTCAGCTGGTAGCAGTTTTTGATTGTATTGTCTTATTTCCCTAAGTTAAACTTATGGTTTTTTCATTCAGCTGGTAGCAGTTTGTGATTGTACTGTCTTATTTCCCTAAGTTAAACTTATGGTTTTTTCATTCAGCTGGTAGCAGTTTTTGATTGTATTGTCTTATTTCCCTAAGTTAAACTGTTTACTAATGTCTTGCTAACTATCTTTGTTCTGTTTGTTTACTTCTGTTGTAGAAAAATATTGGGATTAACTAGTGATTTACTTTTGAGTGAGGTCCACATTTTGGAACTGATAATTAATTACCCATGATTTCACTGAGATTCCTTCATTGTCCTTTTGTCTTATTCAAACCATCACACTTAACCCAGTTTTAGTTCATGTGGTGTTAGTCTCCTGTGAGTTATAATTTCTGATTATGTTTTACAGCTTCAGTCATTCATTTTTTTTTTTAAATATATAAATTATCTTAAATAGCATTTTTAATGTGTTTGTTTTGATTATATTTATATACGTTTGTTTTCTTCAGTATTTCCAGGAGACGGAATATATTGCATCCATTCAAATGGTTTTGCCTCAGAATTCATGTGTCTTTTGGGGCCCCAGTTTTGATGGCAACAAGAAAAGACCTCCCCCCCCCCCCCCCCACATGTTATAAAATGCAATGATTGATTAGAGGTTTACTGAAAGCTAATGTGTTAGGCCAAAAGGCACACATATTGTTGCTGCCTCGTTGTAAACCACAACACAATGTACTAACATCCCTTTTAAAGATCTCATAAAATGGGAGGTAGAGTTTAAGTATAGAATTGGCTGAAATAATCACTGGCAAGAATGGGGAGCTAAACCATGTCACAAGTATAGCCAGCATCCATACTCTTCTTCTACTGGAGACTGGCTCATTTAGGGTCCTTTTTACCTGTCATTAGGAAAGGTATAGTTCCGAACATGATACAGTATTAATAGTGATAACAGAACAAAATGTGTAACAATAAAAAAATTGGATACAATTTTTTTTTTTACACCAACTACATGTGGAACATGGATTTTTTTTTTTTAGTGAAGCTTGTATAAAAAGAAATCAGTAATTGCTCTACAGGTTACTAGTACTGCAAGAGTTAAGTCACACAGCATACTTCATACATGACATGCTTCCTAGTACTGTTCGCACTATCACCTATCTATCCTATGTTGAATTGTATCTTTGTTGGCTTTTCTTCTGGGTTTTATGTTTGCTTGTTTTTTTTCATCTGGACACACACTAGACTGACATCTGACATTGTATGATTATGTGAATGTTGTTTGTTGAGTTTTTATATTTGCATTATGGGACAAGATGTTTGCTGTGATCTGGTTGTGTTTGAGTGCATGACAGTAATTCTTTATTTTTTTAAAATCAGCTTCTGTATAATTTTCATACTGTGTTTTCTAAACTGTAATGTCCATGTCAATTGTTGATGATGTGTTTCAGTTTCTGGTATAATTATACTGCAAATACAGGTTAAAGAAACCAAGTCGGGCCCACAAAAAGAGCAACTTTCCTTGCCATTCATGCCTTTTTGTTTCGCAGGGCCTGTCCTATGTTGCAGGGGTGTCACGCTTAGTGAGCGCCTAGCAAGGACATATTTTATTCGTGCCATAGGCTGCATGCAGTCATAGGGCGTTGGCTGCACTCTCTCATGTGGCTGAGGCTGTGGGTGGGGGGGTTTGGTTAGGACCAGTACTAAATGTAAAAAGCGCTGACATTGTGGAAAATAGAAGACTCAATATCCCCGGCAACTAGAAAAATGTCCTGTTGCTGGCCGGTCATTAAAAGCAAGACACCCCCGCAACATAGGACAGGCCCTGCAACGTGACGACGCATGAATGGCAAAGAGAGTGACTCTCTTTCTGGGTCCGACTTTGTTACAAGCACCAAAATCTGCATAAATTGTCTAATGTCTACAGTAATTATGTTGAACTGTTTGCCCATGTCTTGTGCAAATGATTCTAATCAAATAAATATTTTTTTTTTTTTTAAATCTCCATGTGGATTCCAGGGCCCCATTGGTGGGAAGGGGGGGGGGGGGGGGGGGGGGGGGCAATTTAAAAAAAAAAAACTGGAGGCAACTGGGTGGGGTGTTTCCATCACAGTCGGAGTCCGTCTATCTGAGAGGTGAGGCACTGACAGTCTGCTAACAAACAAGCCAGGCCTGTTAAAACAAATTTTCTTGCAGAATTCAAGTTCTGGAACAAGACCAGTCCGAAGTGGAAGGAGGAGGAGAGGGGGGGGGGAGGAAGACAAGACAAAACTAACCACCAGAGTTTATAGCCAATGAATGCAAAGAAAAAAAAAAAGATAATGTTTTTACTATGTTATGGTTGCCATTTGACATTTGTGTTGCATGAATGGCGCAGTCAAAGAAATGAAAATAACAATATAGTGACTTTTGTTTTCCCCATTTTTTAATTTCATGAGATCATAATTGACCACACTAATCTAGTACTGTAACAGTAATGACGTCAGTGTTATCTGTGTACAGTCAAATATTTGTATTCTTAAAGAAGTTTCATATAGAACTAAATTGTGCTTATTTCTTGTCATATTCCATGCCACCTTTGTCTTTAAGCGTGATTTATGATGAACATAAAATAAATGCAGAAACAAAATGAACACTGGGCGTTGTAGTATTTATAATGTATCTGTTTATTCTAGTTTGTATCCTTTACAGGACGCAGAACCAACCCCAGCATCTTTTGGCTGTTGTGGTTGTTCTAGGCAAATTTGACTTTCAGTAGATTGCCAATGCTTACTGACTTGGTCGGGGCCCTTGATGCTATTGTTGAAAACAGAAGACGGTCTGCTGTGAAAACGCATGCAGCTGGGTTTAAACCCAGTATTATGAAATTCTTTTTAAAGGCATATATAATAAATTTACAGAATGGCTAACAATCATACTTTTTAAACAACCTCTCATCGTCTTTGATTCCGTCCAACACTGTGTACTGCATGACAAGATAAAACTACTTATGTGACTTTGTACCCAGATTTGCATAAGCCCTGTGCCTGTATTTTTGTGAAAAATAACTTGGTCAACATGTTGAGCCTTTCAATTGTTTCTCCTTTAATTTCTTCAGCTACAGTGACTGTAAGCTGTCCAGTGTTGAAATCATACTTTAATCCTGACAGTTCGTTCTCGACAATATGCCCAGGCAGATGCAGTCATAAATAGTCAAATGAAACTCATCATCTTGGATGTAACAATCTGACTACGATGATACCTTTACGTAAGGTGCCATAATGTGTGAAACATAAACAATGCAAAGCACAGCTGACAAGTTTTTAAAAGAATCTAGCCACGATAATGTAGAACTAAATTTGCCAAATTGTTCAGTTTTATTCTACATTAACCACCCCTAGTCTGAAACAATAATTCTGAGCAAACATAACTAAATCAACAAGTCTTAAATATGCAGATATCAATTATCAATCACTGACGACATACTCCCTGCGTAAAAGCTGCAGATTTTCTGCAATTTCTCTATTGTGACACATTTGTTTATGTAAGGTGCCATAATGTGGGAGCAATTTAAAAAAAAACATGAGCAGAGCTGACAACATCGTGAATGTTTTCATAAGAATCTAGCCATGATAATGTACCATTAAGTTTGCAAATTGTCCAGTTTAATTCTACATTAACATCTCCTTGTATGAGGTAAAAATTCTAAGCATAAGCAAAAACTGTCAGGAAGTCCCAAATATGCAGCTCTGCCTTGTTAAAATCAGTTACTTGTGTTGTGTTTGGTAACTTCAAGAGAATCTGGTAATACCAGGCCTTTTATAATTTCATCACCATAAAGACCAGCTAAATAAGCTCACAAACTCTTCTTTTTCACGCTGCTCACCTGTCATGTTAAGGTACGTGACTGGCAGCTTTCAAACCTAACAAATCTGGGAAACCCTGTTATTAATTCCTGCAGGAAGTATGATTTTCTGTATGAAAATTCACTCCACAACTTGGCCAACAGTGGGTACATGACAGGGTGATTGATTAACTTTCTGTTTAAAAAATAACCAGTCAAATTCTGAATCGACATCATCTGCTCCATCCTCAGTTTTAACTTCATCATGTGGCTTATGTGGATCATCATTTATTTTACTATCACAAGGCTGTTCATTTGAACTACTCACAACTTCAATTTCTCCACTGCAACATTTTGTTTTATTTTTTTTACATCTTGGTCAACATGTCGAGGCTTTCAAATGTTTCTTCTGTCGTTTCATTAGCCACGCGGACTGATATTGTCCTATGTCAAACTGACGGTTCATGGTCAACAGTCTGCCCTAGTAAATAGTTGTGTGAAAAAATAATGCTTATCTCAAGTGTAGCATTCTAACTCTTATGCAATGTGCCATGAAGTGGGAAACATGAAGAAAACAGAGCATAGCTAAGAACAACCTGGATGATTTCAAAAGAATCTAGCCATGAATCTTCACACTGATACTTGTTTTACCTTCCCTTCTTCTTTACAATGACTATCATCACAAGTCTTGCAATCATCACTACCGGTTTCATCGTCAGTCTCATCACTATCAGTACTCTCCTCATCACTTTCAGAATCCTCATCACTACTGTCACACTCATCATCATCACTATCAACAACAGAATCTTTGATATTAACAATGTCAGATAAAGCTTCTGCAAGCCTTTCAATGTCTCCCTGCTTCCCCTCAGAACTATGACAACTTGTATTAACCTGACATTCATCTGTCAGCTTTCTTGCATCAGCTTCCATCTCCTCCAGTCTCAAACCCAAATCTGCTTTCAATAGCTTCACTTCTTCCAAAGCTTTGCCAAGAGATGCTATCCTCTTTGAATCTGCACTCTGCAACCATACACAATAGTCAATGATGTATAAATCATTTAGTGGATACCGAGTTTCACTTTCCTTTAAAATTGTGTGAATTCCTAACAAACATTTCAAAACCTGAGATCTTCCCATCATAAAAATGGTTTTCACATCATTTAACACCCGGGTGAACAAATCCCAGCTCCTGTAAAGTGGGAAACATAAAGAGCGCCGAGCACAGCTGACGACAACATCTTGGATGTTATCAAAAGAGTCTAGCCACGATAATGTAGAACTGAGTTTGCAAATTGTCCAGTCGGATTCTACATTACCTTCCCCTTGTGTGAAGCGGAAATTGTAAGCATATGCAAAAACTAGGTCGACAAGTCCCAAATATGTAGTTTTCAGCTCTGAATCACTGATGATATATTCCCTCCGAGGAAGTTGCCGGAGTTTTTCTTTTTCTGCCTCATTAAAAACAGTTTCTTCACCTGCTGTGCCTGTAAGTTCAGGATAATCTGGCAATACCAGGCCTCTGATGGCTTCATCATCGAACAGATCAGCCAAGTAATGCTCACAGTTAAACTGTTCATTCTCCTGCAGCTCTCGAAGTGCTCGTCTTTCATTTGAAGGAACATGGTCAGGATCTTTCAAATCCAACAGCTCGGGTAAACCGGTTATTAAATCCTGTAGAACATTTGATTTTCTGTGTGCAAATCCATAACGTGGCCCTTTGGTGAGTACATGACATGGTGACTCATTAATTTTCTGTTCAAGAAACCAGTCGAATTCATCATCATCATCTGCTGCTTCTTCATCATCTGAAACTTCGCCATGTGCCTCAACTATTTTACTTTTACTGTCACACGGCTGTTCATCTGAATTACCCAAAACTTCAATTTCTCTATTTCGGCACGCATGTGCTTTTGGCGTTAACAACTTAGTCAACATGTCGAGCCCTTCAAATGTTTCCCCTTTAGTTTCTTTAGCGACGCGGACTGTAAGCTGCCCCGTGTCGACATCATACTTCGATGTTGACAGTTCGTTCTCGACAATCTGCCCGGGTAGATGCAGTCGCAAATAATAAGGCTGTGAGTAAAAATAAAACTCGTCGTCCTGTATATAACATTCCGACTCTGACACCTTTATGTAAGGTGCTGTTATGTGAATATAAACAAAGTCCGCATCCTGAGATAAGGAAAATCTTGGAGTCAACATTGTTTCTGCTGCCAAAAAATCCACGACTGCCACCAGATGATAACTGTGAAAGAGAGTGAGGTCCCCTGGTATTTACATTTGATTAAAAATTATAGTTTACAAACTAGGGATAGGGAACAAACTAATTTAAACAAATTTTGGAGGATATGTAGTTAGGACGAATAAGTCGAATATTTTTAATTTTAATAATACAATTTTATATCCTGTCAAAGGAAGCCGTAAACTGTAAATTATGCCAGAAGAACAGAATAGAGCACTAGTTGCTGGAGTGTAGAAAATGTGAACTTGAACGAGCAACTGAATATATGAATTACTGTACTGTACTTAAGGCGGCTGAGAATTTATTACGAACAGCCAGCCCCGTGGATTTGCCAGGAAAGATGACTGAATCAGGAAATGACATCACTGCACTCGGGACAGTCTGACGCGTACTCGGTCTCCTCTCTCAGTGGCCAACAAGGAGTCATCGTGCTAATAGTGCGAGCTGCAACATAACTGCAAGTCCGTCTTTATTTCCCCTCAGTGCTAAATATCTTTCAGAACCTTTGCCATCACCCCTCCTGCCCGGCTAAATTAGTCTTTCGAGGTTTGACAACTTTGTTTTGTAACACAGTTCATCCGACGACATACACACAACATAAGCAGGCATACGCACAGACACAACACATACACAAAACACATATAGACGCAACATGTACACACGAACACAAGATACACCGATACAGTATTCACAGGCATAGGTTCTCTCACATACACGTAGACATAACCACTAGACACAATACAGTCTCAACACAACATTCAGAGACATAGCACAAATAGACACAACACATATACATAGAAATAACATTCACACATACACAACACTCGCACACTCAAAACACTCACAGTAACAACACCCATATGCACACAACACTCCCTCACTCTGGTATGCCTGAACTAAAGATGGACACCTGGGAGGTGTTACAGTCGGATGAAGACAACGACCAGGCTATCCTGTACATATTTTGTGTGCAGACGGAAAAGACAGAAGGGACGAGAGGGATCCGATTAAATAGAGAATACACGATATTCACATGGCTTAAATGGAGGAAGACGAAGATACAGTATACGTCTCTACTGAATGCATCAGAACAACACTAAAGACCTGTGCAGACACAGCTC